>JAGTJP010000079.1:0-129145 GCA_020744175.1 Auriculariales sp. MPI-PUGE-AT-0066
CCTTTGCTTGGCGCGAGTTCTGGGATGCTCTTAATGGCGTCGATGAGGCAGAGCAGGAGTTTGGGACGTCTTTGTGGAACAGAGTGGTGCGACTGAACTCGTGCTACTCGATGCGATGTGCGAGGACGGGGAGTTTGGCGTCCTCAAATTGCTTCACCATCCAATGCCGTCGCTTCTTTGGCTTCATCTAGAACGAACCGACTACCCTTCGTCGATTGAAGACGAAGTCTATGTTGCTCCTGTAACGATCCCAAGCATCTTTGTCAACTCACAACTTCGCTCCTTTACACTGCGAAACTTTTGGTTCCCCAACCCCGCATTCGACGTATTCCCATTGGTGGAGGTGGCGGAATTTGGGTTCAGCAGTGTCTATCAACCTCCATCTCGAAGGGCGGTTCAGATATCACAGATCTTTCCACGGCTGAAAACGTTGACCTTGCGCCCGTCATATAAATTAGGACTACTGATGTCGGGCATGACCTCTCGTGCATCGATTGGGACGATGTTCAAGCAAATCTTCACTTGGAAACCGTTCGTCTTGTTGACATTCATGCTGGCCAGCAGGATAGCCTTCCGCTGAGCATTTCGAACGCGGTGAACGAGCTGCAAACCCATGTGCGACATGAGACACATGGCTTTTCGCAGCTGGAGATTACTCGACGAGATCTCATTGCGGTAGTCCATTTCCACCGGGACATGCCACCACAAGGTGTGCACATGCTCTGTCGGTCAATGTCGTTGCCAACTTGGAACAAGGATTCATTACGAGTCAATGGATCACCTACGATTTTGGTGATGGTACGCGCTGCGGTCCGTGTCAGGACTTGGTCGTGTACTCGGCCTGACGTGGAATTCGAAAACGTTCCACTTAGCGTAGCCAACGTGCTCCGAGATTGCACCGCCAAAATGCCAGGGCTCACCATTCTTACGCTGGACATTCCGTTCATGATACAGCTTGCGATGCACGCGCCGTTTCCCACCCTGAAGACTCTACGATTGCTGGTGCATTGCGACGCAACACTGGCGAGGTGGAGTTGGTCAACTGGAGCTCCCGATCGAGATTGTGAGCGATTTACATGCGATGATGCTTACTGTCAAGGTCATCTGCTGCGTTACAAGCCGGCATGCCCAGCTTTGGCAAATCTCGAGCTCCAAGCGTTGGATTGCAGAAGGACATTCGAGGTGACAGTTGTTGCAACGTATGGTGCGCGAACTGGGTTTCTTTGTGACGCTGCCAGTCATCGATCGTCGACCGATTAGTCTCACACTGGCTGGAGTTGAGCTGGTCGAAGGGACTGAGGAAGCCAGTATTTCAGATTTACTATCATGCTTTTCTTCGGTCATTACGTCCGTTCAGTTGCTCTCCGCGCAGGAGGATGTCGAGCAGTACTGTCACTCCGTCTGACCGTGGCCCTTTGTGGATAATTTACACTCCGTTCAAAATGTAAAACTATCTTGTCAATCAAACCGGATGCATGTTGCCGTTATCGGACTGGTGGTTGTCTGAGCGCTTACGCGATATCGGAGTCGCCGTCACTACTCACGAACTTTGGATCAATCCCAGAAACTCCTCCCCACCAAACATTGAGACAAACTGATGGGTTGAAGCTTGAGGTCATACGGCGCGAGCCGTAGGTTTCGCTGCATCATCATCGGCTCACAATTAGATGCATGCGTTATAATGACGGAGAGACATGAAGAAGCACTCCGCATTAGCCTCAGTCTGGGCTCGCATCTTGACAAAATATGCTGCCTACAATTAAAATGTTAGGACGTTTCCCGCCGCGGTAGGCGGGGGCGTTCCTGGACCTGACTGTTAGCTAGAGCGCGCCGCCTTTTAGACTCGACTTTCAGGACCCGGTCTTCGTATGTCTCCACCATCCACTCATATACGTACATGTGTGTGTGTGTGTGTGTGTGTAGAGTAGCTGTTTGTCATGGATATCTCCGGGAAGTTTTGAGCCAAATCGCGTTGGGCTTGCCCAAATGAAAGGGTCTTTAGCGCAGACGTTTCTGTTTCCTGACCTCTGCGCTTTGAGATGCAGCGAAAATGTCGATGTGCGCAGGTTGTACTTTCTACTTTACAACGGTAGTTGATCATGAGAAGCCTAAGGGAGATTCAGGGAACTTGGGGAAGTGGAGGTTGAACTGTAGTTGACCTCACAACTAATGGTAATATCGAAGAGCTTGGCTGGAGACTCTTGGATGGCGACCAACCAAGGACGAGGAGCGGCGCCGCTTCTTCCGTCTCGACATGCAGCAAGTTTTGCGGCAAACTTTATATCGCTCTGACGGCTAGACCTGGATAAAAGATCAACAGAAATTGAGACGCGCAAACGTTATGGCATCAAGAGGCAATCCACGTAATGAAAGCCGAGGACCGGACACGCAGCCGATGCAAACTCAGGGACCACGTTCAGGCTGTGACGACGCAATGGCATGCAGCAGCAGGCTGGCGTGGGATATACAGCTATTCCACGCGTAATGAGCAGTCGGCACGGGTACCGGCAGTCGGCGCGCTAGCGAGAGGGGGGGTGGAGCAGATGATCACGATCTACGTCGCTTGCGGGATAGTCCGTGACGGCGGTTCGCGAGCACGCTCAGGCCGGGTGATCGGCCGGGTGGAGAATCCATGAACACCTGGCTCTTCGCACGCGACGAGCCATGGAGCGATGGGCCTATATCTCAATGGGAGAGCGTCGCGTGGGGTATGCGCCCGTGAGCGGCCGCGGAGCGTCAAGCTGCAATGTAGAGCAGCAATCGGGACGGGCTCAGGCGGGATTCGGTGATCTATGTCTAAATTGTTCTAATGGTGGTCGATGCGGTATATGTGTGTGGGCGGGGCTGGGCCGGCTTCTGCGACGCGTGGCGGAATGACGCCCCTCGCTTTGTGCGGTGGCTGGAACGAGAAGGCTCGGACCGGCGCGTTTCACGGGACAGTATCAGATGCAGAGCATAAAGTATAGCGCCGGAACACAGCAGAGTGTTGCGGTGTAACTCGCAAAGCATGGCTGGCGGAAGTCCGAGACGGATGAGGAGAAAAGTGGGTTCGCGAAGCAGTTGTGACGAGCGTTGGGTGGAGACGGTTCCGGTCAGGCAATGATGATCACGGTTATGGTTCAACAGGTACCGAGACATGTTCGCTGGGCCCGATTGCTGGAGAAGGGGGGGAAAAGGTCGAAGCGAAGGGTAATGAGCTGAATTGGGACAAGAGCGAGTCGATTGCGGGATAGTGCGGATGTGAGGATAGACCATTCCGGATCGGGCGGGGGCGGCGAGGGATTGATGTCGGAAGGGAAGTGCAAAAGGAAGCGGGCTCGGCTGCCGGGAATCGCCGTGTTTGGTACTCTCCCCCGTTCCACCACCTCCTCCCCGCCGTTCGGCACCAGCAACGCCCCGCCTCGCGCGCCACGTCGCCGTCGCCTGCCACTGCACATATTCATATTCGCAGTCCGCGCATCAACAACAGAGGCCGCTGACTAAAGCCGCTGCTTGCAACTCTCTCCTCCGTTCACTCTCTTTTTCTGTACACTTTTTCGACATACGATGGGTTGCTGCCAGTCTGCAAACGTCGACGAGGAGGCAAAGGCCCGTGAGTAATACCACTTGCTACCGCCTCTGTGCGTGTGCTGACGAGCTTCGTCGTTGTTCTTTTCTGTCAATGAATGAAATCCTTCGCTTGCTCGCTGCCCTCGCCTACCAACCACCCACTCCCTCTCTATGCCCTTTTGCACTCGCTATGAACATCGTTGGCCACGTTTGTGGTGTGCTCCGCACAAACTCGCCGCTCCATCATTCGCCGCTGTTGCCCGGATCATCCGCCCGTGCGCCGCGCACAGGCAATGACGAGATCGAGAACCAGCTGAAGCGGGACCGCCTGCTTGCAAAGAACGAGATCAAAATGCTCTTGCTCGGTGCTGGAGAGTCCGGAAAGGTAGCTGTTGTCGCAATTTGTTGTCATGCACACTCCACTCACGCTGTTGTACAGTCCACGGTGCTCAAGCAGATGAAGCTCATCCACCATGGCGGCTACAACGACCAGGAGCGTGATGCCTACAAGGAAATCATCTTTTCCAATACCATCCAGTCTATGCGGTACGTCGCCATCAACCGCGCCTCGCCGTTTAGCTGACCGGCTTCTCATCTCCTCTTCTCCCTCGTCCTATGTTTGCACAACACTTCTCCCTCTCCGTCACTCCTATCCGTGCCTCAACTATCCTGATCACGTTCCTTGGCCCTGACTACCTTGACATAATCCGTCCACTCCTTCGAATATTGCGATTGATACCGTCTCCCTCGGTCATTCCCCGTCTGTGATCCCGTCAATCTCCTCACGCGATTCTTTCTCCCGGACCCATCTGTTTCACCAATGTGCCTGTCCCATGATACAGTGCCATCCTCGAGGCCATGCCCCAGCTCGACATCCAGCTGGCCCAGGCCAATGATGGCCGCCGTGGCACCATCATGGCGCTTACCGGCCAGGTCGAGGGCGACATCCTGGCGAGGGAAATCGTCGATGCGATCCGTGGACTCTGGCGCGACCCGGCCGTTCGCGAGGCCGTCCGCCGCAGCCGCGAGTACCAGCTGAACGACTCGGCGACGTACTACTTCAACAGCATCGACCGCATGAGCGCGCCGGGCTATCTTCCCACGGACCAGGTACGCTGCTCCGCACGGCGCCTCGTTGAGCGCTCGGACCCCCATGTTAACGCAATCCATGTCAGGATATTCTGCGTTCGCGTGTGAAGACGACCGGTATCACGGAGACCACGTTCCGCGTCGGCGAGCTTACATATCGTCTGTTCGACGTGGGTGGGCAGCGGTCCGAGCGTAAGAAGTGGATCCACTGCTTCGAGAACGTGACGGCGCTCGTCTTCCTGGTCTCGCTGAGCGAGTACGACCAGATGCTGTACGAAGACGAGAGCGTGAACCGCATGCAAGAGGCGCTCACGCTGTTCGACTCGATCTGCAACTCGCGGTGGTTCGTCAAGACATCGATCGTGCGTCGCTCTATCTGCCCCCCGCGGGTGTTGGTTTACCACAAACCCTAACGCCTGCCTGTTTGCCCTTTTCTCTAGATCCTGTTTTTGAATAAGATCGATCTGTTCGCGGAGAAGCTGCCGCATTCCCCGTTGGGCGACTACTTCCCTGACTACACCGGCGGCGACAACTACGACGCCGCGTGCGACTACCTGCTTCACCGCTTCGTCAGCCTCAACCAGAGCGCGGCGAGCAAGCAGATCTACGCGCACTACACGTGCGCAACTGATACTCAGCAGATCAAGTGTGCGTACCCATTGCTTTGCCTTCCAATTTCAACGACGTGATTGCTGACGCGTCTCGCCCCCCCTCCACCCTGCAGTCGTGCTGTCCGCGATCCAGGACATCCTGCTGCAGATCCACTTGCGCGAGTGCGGCCTGCTCTAAGCGTTGTCCCATTCTCGTCGCCGCCGCCACACCCCGTTCCGCATTCGCACATCGCTCCGCACATGGCAAATCTGTGTTTTTATCTCCATATCTCGCGCGTCCCCTCGGTCGCTCGTATGTTGTCGGTCCCTCTCCTCCTTCATCCCTCCCCCCTTTCGCACACGTACACCCCAGTCCACGCACATCTCCCCAAATGTACCCCCTCCTCCCCTTCAGCCTTTTCCAAATCTTTGTGGATGGTCGTTGCCTGCTGCTTCTGTGACATCAATGTCGCTAATGTGTGTCCTCTGGCCCTTGGCGGGGCCGGGACGCGGTGCTTGTTACCCCCGCTCTTCATTCATCTTCGGCATCCTTTTGATTATGAATGCTACACTGTTTCGCCCACACACACACACATACACACGTACACACGCATGCATACACTGCGAGGCCGGAACTGGATCTTCACCGTCTGCGCCTCGTCGACCGTAGCAGCCGCCGCCTGCCTCCCCGCGTCCCCTTTACGTTTTTTTCTCATGACACCCCCTCCCCCAACCATTCTCCTACTCCTCCTGCTCCTCCTGCACCCTGTCCCATACATGTTGCATCAGATCTCTCAGCCCAATTTGTGTCTCCCTTGGTCGCACACTGCAAGAAATGTGCTCGACTGTAGCGCTCGTTTAGTCAGTCCCGCTCCTTTTGGCTTCTATATTCTCTATTTCCGGCTCTCTCTCTCTCGCTCTATCTGTCTCTCGTGACGGTTTTTTTTCTTGACTGAATGCGGCGTGTCTCTAAAATGCTGCTGCTTCGTGGAGACGTGGGTGGTGTGACTGTCTGATGATGAAGACGAGCGTGAGGACGAATGTGAGGAGGGTTTGGTTTGGGTCTTATCTGAGGGGGTGAGTGTGCAGAAGTGTAATGGGACGGGGCATGGCGGAAATCGCTGCTCCGCGGCCAGAACGGCAAGTTGACACAACTTGTTCTTTGGTATGCTGTTTGCGTGAGGTCCCACGAGCGCCGTTCGAGCTCTGTTTTGTGGTGAATTACTTGCAGATACCTCTCCGGGGGTAGGTGGAACGTCAGGCGAGCGTTCATACCCACAGCCTGCGTTAAGGTCGTGATCCCTACGCTAGAAGGTTAACTCTCGATGGGGTCCCTGGTTAATCGGCACATGAGAGGTCCGATGCAGTCTCGGTTCTGACGAAGGTACAAGAATCTACAAGTACACGTCAGCTGGCAGTGGAGTCTTCACGTCAGAATCCTACAACGACTTGTGACCCCGCAGTTGACTCATCGCTCATTCGTGGCCGTCTATATTCAAATCTTTTGTTGGGCTGCTGAGGATGAGGAATGGCCGATCTCCTTTGGAATCAGGAGATGGCAACGATTAGAATTGATCCATTCAGTTCGTCTCCTCCGGGCTGTTCACGACTGCGTCACGGCAATTCATGACCCAGCATGGAAAGAAAATCATCTCACAGTCATAACACAGCCATAGCAGGAAGAACCTGTGGTCAACTTTCATTTCACGATTGTACATCACTATTAGAGCGCATCACGCAGACAAGCCAAATCGACGCTCGATTGAACCCGGACGAACGCGGTTGGTGAACGACAGAATCATGACGTCGCGATAGCCGGCTTCTCCACCACAGCAAGCAATTGGGGATACGTCGTGCATGCTGTCCTCGCGGTCGTTGACAAACACCGCGCTGCTCGGTAGGCGCAGTGTCGTCTCGAACATCGGCTCCCTGTTCCCGTTGTAAATCGTGGTGCGCCCACCCGTAATGTTTTTGCGGTCGACTATCATCGCCAGGAAGTAGTCTGTCCCGTCGGTATGAATGCCTTCCGGTGTCGGGTTGCCCACCGCATGGGGTTGAGCCACGATGCGCATTTGATCGACTTCGATGAACCAATCTGCTGTGCGACCTTCTTGGATCTCGCGGTGGGTAAAGACAGAGACTGCCTGAGAGATAATGTTGTGGAAAACACTGTTGGTGACCGTTGATTCTTCGACCGGTGCGAACCAACGCGTCTTGCCGCCGTTGAGTGTGTTGACGTCGATGGTTTGGAACAACGGCATATGCGGCATGCGAATCAAATTCTGTTGGTCGGAGCGCCAGCCGAACGTTGCATAACGGCGAGAGCGATACTTGCCACCGTCGCCCATGTACGTATCCTGCAGAAGGTTGCCCCAGCTCGCGCTAAGCTGACGCCAGCCCACGTTGTTCTCAGCGTCGTCCACCATAGGTCCGCACACGTGAAACTTTTGCTTTGCGATGTTGGCAACCGACTCTTTGCTCGCTGTGCGAAGCGGCAGATGGCAGACCAAGCTGCCGGGGACTGTGCCGTGGGTTTGCGAAGGCGTCACCAAGTACTTGGTGAGACTGTCTTGTTTCTCTAGCCCTGCGGAGTAGGGCGTCTCGACCGCATAGGATAGACGTGGTGTTGTCGAGGGCCTTGCCTTCGGGCCGCGTACGACAAAAGTATCGAGGACGCGTGACGCGGTGTTCCAAACCACTGGCCGCAGGGCTCGCATCATGGCAATGAGAGAGGGTTGGGGTAGTGAATAGCAAGAATGGTGCCAGCACCAGCAATTTATACTCGACAGCATAGTCTGACACTCGCGACTTTACCAGTGTAACTTCCGCCTTGGCATCTTGACTTACATCGGCAACGAGCGGTACCGCTCTAACGCCTCCTAAAACGGGGTTAGATTCTCATCCTTCCGGAGCGCGCCCAGAGGCCGCCGAAGGCGCCGGAGCAACAGGCCGCCGGAGCAACAGGAGGCCGACGGAGCAACAGGAGGCCGCCGGACACGCCGGAGCAACACGAGGGTTTTTCGTGACGACGCTTGGGGGCAATTGAGCTCCACGAAATGGTTTGAAATTGCTATGCTCAGTTTAAACTCGGAAATATAACTTAAACGTTCATCCAAAGCTTGATCGGTTTTTTTTTTAGTGCTTGAGCTTTCGCTAATGAGCTGCTGTCAGCTATGAGCCCATTATTCACTTTAGAGACAAGCAAAAACCAATCATGTCCGTGCATGCTGAAATATTAAATGAGTTTCTCCGAGGGACTCGCACCTCTGTGGCAAATTTTATCCTCCGCCAGCGAGGCGGAGACCGAAACGGGCGCTTACGCCACACATGGGCAAAAGTTGGATATATGGATGATTACCTTCGCACCTTAAACCTTTGAAATTTCACATTAGTACATTATATTGAATTTAAAAGTTTTTAATGATGTTTTTACTCGTTCTCACCGTTATTTACGTGGTTAATGCTCAGCTAGATCAACTTTCTGCAGCATACAGGTCCAACTGTCAGGTCTGCCCTCTCAAATTAGTTATTATACATAATTTTCATGAAATCAAACCGTTTTGAAAGTTTATGAGCTTTGAGATGGATTTCTTCTCGAGTAATGAGCAAAGGAAAATCGGAGCACCGGCAATTTCCCAATCGAGTCAAGCAAAACGCCGGACTAACACCCGTTTAGACGCCCCACAGCTCGATGGTCGGTAATCCCGTGCCGGCAAAGACCTGTCTCGTCAAGGTCATGGATTCTAGAACAAGAGATGTTTGTCTTCCATTTAATTCTCTACCGTCCTATCCTTGAAATATGGAACGATCTGATGAGAAAATACACCGCGGCAGTCAGTACGCGCCGTTCATTACTTGCGCTCTTAAAGGTGCCGCGATCAGAACAGTACTTCTGCACAGTCGCCCGTAGCATCATTTCAGTGCTGTGCCAAGCGCACTTTCCCCTTGACGAAATTTTGTCTTCCTGGCTTGTCTCCCCTGTCCTGTGCTTCAGGAAACTTCAAAATCGCTCATGAGCGCTCATGTCGCACATGACCAGTCAGAGCCGTCAAAGCTATACCCCCCCTATTATCAGGCGGGCTGCGCTAGGCCGCTCTCCGGCGGGCTTGGCACATCACCGTATGGCTTCTCGACCTTCTGCACAGACGTGTGGAGCCTTCTGCACACAGACGTGTGGAGATGCATTTGCTGCATTGCTGCATTTCTGAACATGCGCGCGCATATTTCGAGTTACGCTTCCGCATACCACGTAGCGCTGGCACACACACACACACACACACACACACACACCAGAGTAGGAAATAATTGAATTAATATCTGTTGTCAGGGTACATATGTGGTGCAGACGCGGGAGCTTCGGCGCGCTGCACAGCTACTGCAAGCGCAACCCACGGTTGATCGTGTAGCGCAGTGCCCTCGAGCCTTGTAGAGGCAATATACATAGCCTAAAGATCCAAGTTAGTGGGTTGTTAGATTAGAATGTTGAGAATGTACGGGGCGATCGGTGTTAAGAAACAATGCTGCGAGTAGGACAGTCCGATGTCGATGCAAACGAAGCCCTCGAAGCCCACGGATGCCCACGGATGCCCACAAAGCCCATTCTGAGTGACCGAGAGATATAGTGCCATAGAAAAATGCCCAGATAACCTGCACGATTGCAGATCCAAACTCTGGCCGTTACGTCACCAGTCGCGTGGCTCTTGCTTGAGAGTCGATGGAAGACAACCCTACGCTAGAAGGTTAACTCTTGATGGGGTCCCTGGTTAATGGGCACGTGAGACGTCCGATGCAGCCTCGGTTCTGACGAAGGTACAAGAATCTCCAAGTACACGTCAGCTGGCAGTGGAGACTTGACGTCAGCTGGCAGTGGAGTAGCTGGCAGTGGAGTCTTCACGTCAGAATCCTACAACGACGCAGTTGACTCATCACTCATTCGTGGCCGTCTATATCCAAATATTTTGTTGGGCTGCTGAGGATGAGGAATGACCGATCTCCTTTGGAATCAGGAGATGGCCACGATTAGAATTGATCCATTCAGTTCGTCTCCTCCGGGCTATTCACGACTGCGTCGAGGCAATTCATGGAAAGACTGGTGGAAATTCATCTTACAGTCATAGCACAGCCATAGCAGGAAGAACCTGTTGTCAACTTTCATTTCACGATTGTACATCACTATTAGAGCGCATCACGCAGACAAGCCAAACCGACGCTCGATTGAACCCGGACGTACGCGGTTGGTGAACGACAGAATCATGACGTCGCGATAACCGGCTTCCCCACCACAGCAAGCGATTGGGGATACGTCGTGCATGCTGTCCTCGCGGTCGTTGACAAACACCGCGCTGCTCGGTAGGCGCAGTGTCGTCTCGAACATCGGCTCCCTGTTCCCGTTGTAAATCGTGGTGCGCCCACCCGTAATGTTTTTGCGGTCGACTATCATCGCCAGGAAGTAGTCGGTCCCGTCGGTATGAATGCCTTCCGGTGTCGGGTTGCCCACCGCATGGGGTTGAGCCACGATGCGCATTTGATCGACTTCGATGAACCAATCTGCTGTGCGACCTTCTTGGATCTCGCGGTGGGTAAATACAGAGACTGCCTGAGAGATAATGTTGTGGAAAACACCGTTGGTGACCGTTGATTCTTCGACCGGTGCGAACCAACGCGTCTTGCCGCCGTTGAGTGTGTTGACGTCGATGGTTTGGAACAACGGCATATGCGGCATGCGAATCAAATTCTGTTGGTCGGAGCGCCAGCCGAACGTTGCATAACGGCGAGAGCGATACTTGCCACCGTCGCCCATGTACGTATCCTGCAGAAGGTTGCTCCAGCTCGCGCTAAGCTGACGCCAGCCCACGTTGTTCTCGGCGTCGTCCACCATAGGTCCGCACACGTGAAACTTTTGCTTTGCGATGTTGGCAACCGACTCTTTGCTCGCTGTGCGAAGCGGCAGATGGCGGACCAAGCTGCCGGGGACTGTGCCGTGGGTTTGCGAAGGCGTCACCAAGTACTTGGTGAGACTGTCTTGTTTCTCCAGCCCTGCGGAGTAGGGCGTCTCGACCGCGTAGGATAGACGTGGTGTTGTCGAGGGCCTTGCCTTCGGGCCTCGTACGACAAAGGTATCGAGAACGCGTGACGCGGTGCTCCAAATCACTGGCCGCAAGGCACGCATCATGGGAAATGAGAGAGGGTTGGGGTAGTGAATAGCAAGAATGGTGCCAGCGCCAGCAATTTGTACTTGACAGCGTAGTCTGGCACTCGCGAATTTACCAGTGCAATTTCCCTGCACGAGAAGCGCCTTGTCATCTTGACTAGTGCGCGTACTATCCCCGTATCACGTCATCAATGCAGTATAAACCGTGCTTTCGCCGCTTTTCAACGCTATTGTGCGTTTTTAATCTCCATTCTCAGTCTTGCCTTCACTGCGGATCCACGCCGGACGGCGAAGAGCATATACAATCGGCTTAGAAACTCTCGGCCGAAGCTGTCAAAATAGGCGCAGAAGTGACGAAGTATCCGGCAGGGTTGTTCGAGGCGCTGAAGGTCTTTTGCGGCGTGTGCGATGGGCATCAGTGAACATGGCTTCAACTTACCTTTGAAAAACCAATTGGCGGCGCTGAATAGCGACAACAGTGCGTCCCTCGATTTAGGAACCGACTGTCACGACGACGGTACACCCTCGAACCGATGGTCGGTAATCCCGTGCCGGCAAAGACCTGTCTCGTCAAGGTCATGGATTCTAGAACAAGAGATGTTTGTCTTCCGTCTAATTCTCTACCGTCCTATCCTTGAAATATGGAACGATCTGATGAGAAATATACACCGCGGCAGTCAGTACGCGCCGTTCATTACTTGCGCTCTTAAAGGTGCCGCGATCAGAACAGTATTTCTGCACAGTGCGGACAGTCGCCCTCAGTGCTGCGCCAAGCGCACTTTCCCCTTGACCAAATTTTGTCTAATCCTGGCTTGTCTCCCCTGTGCTGTGATAGGTCCTAGGTAAGTGGGTGCGGCCCTAATGAAAAGCCGCACTGTACAACCCTTGGATCGGACCAGACAGCTTGTCACGAGTGCATTTACCGGTGTCGGAAGCGAGTAAGGCTGACGTCCTCATTTCATTAGACGCGCGTGAGTGAGTTTGGTGGTTGCTGCTGCCGTCGCGAACGCACCCATTGTCCTCGCGGAGTTCTACGCCCTACTGACGTTTCTTTGTTGCTGTTTCATATTGCATTGAAGAAAGCGCGCTCCGTTTGCCAGGTACAAAACAGTCTCCGGTATTCATACCAATAGAGGTCACTCCGCACGCGATAACTGGTAGGACGACTTTGTCATGATGATATCATCCGAGGCATACTGACCTAGACCCGCCATAACACCGATTCTGCCAGAGAGAATGTGCCAACACGCTGTATTGAACGATAAACGGCCGTTATGGGTCATCTGAGAATTTCATTACCATTACATTGACTACTTCGATTTGCTGTGTATCTCCCGTGAAATTCCTATCACCGTGCACCCAAAGTGACTGCTGACGATTCATCTTTGAGACCAACTTCTAACTAACAGTATGGTTCCAGCATAAAATACTCCGAGGTGCCTCAAATAAGGCCGTTGTGTGACCCAGTCAATGGATAAACAGCGAAGGGCTCTGAATCGTGCACCAGAGGACATCAGTGCGTCACATAGCAGAATCTCGGCTGTTGGTTCAATTTGTCAAAGTAGTCCAAAACCTTCCATAAAGTGTGCACGCCCCATTTGTTTGAGTAATAGGAAGAATACCTTCGAGTGTCAGATCCACCCAGTGTGCTACAGTCGAACCTCTCTTAACCCATAGCCCTCGGTTAAGAGAAAAAGCTATGGGTTATCGGAGGTTATGGTCTAAGAGAGGTTCTACTTAAAGTATATCAACAACTTCGGGGAACATCATAAATGTCATTTTGGGTACTGTGCGGAACAATAAAGTGCGTAAATGATCTACTTGGGGGTGAAATGGTCTGCAATCTCGGTCTGTTTCATTGAACGTGACAACCCAAGCCGCAAGTCCCGAGCAAAGGACTCAACTAGATTATCAAGTACGCGAGCCTTCTCTCCACCTTCAAGCTCAAGATAGTGGCGGATCACGTTGGTTGCATCGACCACGGCACGAGCGGAGGGTCGAACGCTGTAGCGGTCCGCTTATTCCCGAACCCAGCGCGCGACCATCTTCGCGCGCTTCCTCTAGCTCCCGTTCCTTTAAGTTCCGTACCCCCATCTTTTAGCTTTGTAAGCACCACTGGGCCCTTATATATACGGAACCTTTTTGTAACCCCGATAGTTAGTCTTTTCTCTTCAATCGACGAGTTACCCCGGTCAGTCGAAACAATAACAACATAAGACTCTCTTTATTCGTGTAGCGACTAGTACAACTATCGTTACAAACGCGGGCGTCCGGGTCGTGAGAACCCGCGTCGTCGCCGCCAAGCGCATCAATGTTCTCACGAGCAACATTGGCAACCATGACTTACGGGCCAATTCGACGATTACAGCCTTTTTTGGAGGCATGGGAGGGCAAGGGAATGGAAAATTTTCGAATCCGGCCACAAGGTGATGGCATCTCAGATCAATCAGAGCTCATTGCATGACCTCGTGCTCACATCATATATGGGTTTCAACTTCAGATGAGCAATGGTTTATGGGTTAGTGAAGGTTTATGGGTTATGAACAGGTTTTCACAGCCAACGGAGTTGGTAACAGGAAAAATCCATGGCTTATTGGAGGTTATGGGTTAAGAGAGGTATGGGTTAAGAGAGGTTCGACTGTAGTGAGTCGCAGAAATGCGGTCGGCATGTGAGCCACGACCATATTGAGCTCCAGAACCTTCGATCATCCGCCGCCATTTTGTCACACCTTCAACATTTTCAGACCGCTGTGTCACGCATCGCCAACCTTAGTTCAGTGGCTCGTGTCACGTGTCACCGAGAAGACGGTCGAAACGTTACAGTAATTGTAGGAAGACTCGGAGATGCCAGATCGAGAAATGTGTTCCTCGCCAATCCTGATCATGTACAAGGTGGTGAGAATTGAAGGCTGCAGTATTGAAAACTACTGTATTCGATTGCAGCTATCGGGTCATGTGAGCCGGTCTTACCGCTCATGTCTTGCACATAACGGCAAACAGTGCGACGCTGCTTCACGGCCCCATGGTTCCGCAGGAAGCGGAAGACCTCACTAATTTGGTCTTAAACGTTTTCTACAAATGCGGCATTGAGCTGCAATGAGCGAAGCGGGGTGAACGAAGCGTAATATATGTTCCAGTTGCATTCATTTCTTCGCCGATGTTTATGCTATTGTTGGACCAAATACTTGCTAGGACATGCAACTGAGATGTGTAAAAGCTCGAGGAGGGGTAAAAATGACTGATATTGGATCAGGGGATGAAAGCAAATGTTGTCAATCGAAGTGAACAAATGCGGTGTGTGTGCGGGCTGTCGCGAGCACTGGCCCCTGCACCTGATCGAAGAGCTCTCTGTGTTGGAGCCATGAGTCGTTCTAAATCTCGAGTTCACATAAAGCCTCTCTGTGTGAGAATTGAAGGAAGTTAATCGAAGGAAGCATGGCCGGTGATACAACTATGGTAGCCAGTAGGTTGAGCAGCTGGTTTCGAATACGATGTGTAACGCACTATCAAAGTAGCCAGCCTACTCTTGACACTATGAACTTCTGAACGGCGGATTTATACGTTTGGATAGCGCAATGTATACAGGGCAGGCTAGCCTGGTTCGCCACTGCGGTGAAGTTCATCTGAGATGATCCTGAGCACTGATATAAGTCTGCGATAGCCGTCAGCAGCTTGCAAGAGTCCAACCTGTGTGCCTCATACACGGAGGAAAATAGTCATATGCTACGGGTAGTTTGCTACTGCTAGTACCAGGATTCGGTGCTTCCACATACGCGAAGGCACGTGCGGTCATGATAGAACCGTCGTTCGCCCGAGTTTCCCAGGACGCATCATAAATCCATACATACAATAGTATGACCAAATCAATGATATTGACTTGAGTTACCCTCTGAAGGTCCGCCTGTGGGAGAAGATTGGAAGCGATTGAACGAGAACTCTGTTGGTCGGGTACGGCCGAGTGTCAGCATCCGGCTTGGATTGTTCCGCTGTCCGTCTTCGTCACCTCGCCTTCGCGCGCTCTTTCACGTCCCCTCCGTTCTCGTCTCCCATCTAAAAACAAATGGCCCCAGCTAAGGGTGGTGCGTACTTGCTTCATGCTTTGACATGTTGGTATACGGATCGTGACTGATAATTTCTATCGATTGGCTTTGGTGTTCTCGTGATCGCCCTCATGTTTTGCTAACTCGCGCATTGCTCTGATCCATCGCTATCACTCTCGTTTCGACGTTATGCATGCGCGCGAAATCTCCCACCTTATGCGCCACCATGCCTTCCACATGCCTTACCTCGCCCTCCTGGATCAGGTGGTGCGCAGGGCACCAAGTTCCGGATGTCGCTCGGTCTGCCTGTGGGCGCCGTAGTGAACTGTGCCGACAACTCGGGCGCAAAGAACCTGTTCATGATCTCGGCGTTCGGCTTCGGGGCGCGCCTCAACAGGTTGCCCGACGCTGGTGTCGGTGACATGATCGTCGCGTCCGTCAAGAAGGGCAAGCCCGAACTCCGCAAAAAGAGTGAGTTCGAGCTGCCTCCTGCTTTCACCGTACTAATCTCAGCTTTCAGCCATGCCCGCCGTCATTGTCCGCCAGCGCAAGTCCTGGCGTCGGCGCGATGGCGTCTTCCTCTACTTTGAGGACAACGCCGGCGTCATCGTCAACCCCAAGGGTGAGATGAAGGGCTCTGCCATCACGGGCCCGGTTGCAAAGGAATGCGTACGTCTATATTGAACTCGGCTTGCTCGCTCATGTGCTGATGTGCCTTCGTAGGCCGACCTCTGGCCACGTATTGCGTCCAACGCAGGTACTGTCGTATAAAATGGCTCTGCTTTGGCTCGCGCGTCCCCTTTTGCATCTTCTCACTGTATGCTTGGCCCCACCACTATGCACGAATGATATGGCAGTTCATGCGCAGTTCTGGCCGTCTCTATAAAGCGGTTTGAGAGACCCTTTGACAGATTCGCTGTTGGCTTGTATGCTCACGTAAACTATAAGGTGTAGCGACGCAGCAGCGGTTAATGTCATGCATACGCCTTCCTATCCCGCCTCCTTCAACTTGAAGCTGAATCCTCTGGCGATTTCGCGCCTGATAGCGAATCATTAGACTTGGGCCCTTCGCCACATCCGTCGACTCATTCACAGGAGGTTGAGCTGGACTCGAAGCATATTGATGTTTAGGTACAAAGTACCACTGGCAGTGCTTCCTGCTCCCACCTTCAAAGCATGTATCCTGGTCGAAATTTCTATAGTCGATGCTCCCGCCGATGAGCGGATGGTACAGCCCGGGCTCAAGAGCGTAACGGACTATGCCATACACCCGCTTTGTTTCCATGTCGTACGGCCGTCACAATCAGTACTCAGTCAGGCCACAAGAACTTGCACAAACCTCAAATTATCCTCGTCTTTTAATCAGCCGATCAGTTCACGCGCGGGCATGTGAACGGTAGCGCGAACGCGCAGGGCACATATCAAATCGAGGAACTCGCCCGAACTCACTTGGGGGTCGAGGCGGACGACATCGGCACGCCGCTCCAGAGTATGCAGGCGTGTCCCACTGACACTTCTCTCTTGAGTATCTCACAGGACACTTGTACAGCCGCTTTGCGCTGCTCATTACATTCGGCCAAGTAAAATAAATACTATACAGTATTTGTCAGACACTTTCTGTAGCTGTGGTAGGCTCCAGGAGACACGGCGATGATTTGCCCATGCTCGTGCTCACAAGATATCAAGTGAATGGCAAGCAGTGGCATCGAGCATATAATGTCTCTAATTCTGCGGACAAGTGCGACGATGTTGATTACACACGCACAGAAGTAGTTTACGGCCGCAGACGGTCGGTACAAAAACTTCAAGTCATAGCGAGTTTCGGAGGATTTTGAATCTGCGAGTTGCATTCGGCGACCTTGCCCTGCCTTCCCAATGCCTCGTAGACGTCCCGCGCTCTCTCAAAGCTCGCTAGAGCATCCCGCGTCCTGTCTTGGTCGCGATACAAAATACCAAAGCTCAGATGGCAGTGTGCAACGTCCGATCGGGATCCAACTCTAGTGAACGCTTCCAGAGCAGCGGTCAGCAGCGTCTCCGCTGAATCATAGTCTCCCTGACGTCGCCGGACCTCGCCAAGCAGTCGAGCGCACTGCGCTGCGCCGAGCTGGTCGCCAAGTGCCTCAAACTCGGAAAGGGCAGATTGGAAGTCAGATTCTGCTGCGGAGAGGTTGCCCTGATCGAGTTGAATCTCTCCGAGGCTGCGGGTGCATTGTGCAGCGCAGAGCCGCTTCCCGTGCCGCTTGAAGGTGTCTCGTGCCGAGGTGAGATGATCTATGGCCTGATCGTCCTCGCCTCGCCGACGACAGATGTTGCCTAGTCGCTGCACGCATCGCGCGGCATTGGATTCACAGTCCAGTTCGATAAAAATATCTCGCGCAGCACGCTGTTCCACTTCGGCGGCGTCGTACAAATATTGCAACCGCATGCAAGCTCCAAGAATAGACCGACACTCGGCTTCTTGAAACCTGTTGCCAAGTTCGGCATACAGTATGCGAGCGGCCTGCAAGTTGTCCATTGCGAGGGAATATTCGCTTCTTCGCAAACGAGTGCGGCCCAAGCCCTGCAAACATTCTGCCAGCCAGGCAGTTTGAGTGGTAAGGCGCAAGAGAAGTGCCTCCCGTAGGGTGGGTGATGGCATTGTACAATATGCGTACTCCGAGACAGCGCGCACCGCATCAAAGAGCTTCTCGGAAGGCTCTTCGGAGTTGATGAGGTGCAGGAGGAATGACGTGAGATTGCCATATTCCGGTGCAAACTGCGTAGATCGTGCAGTGAAGTCATCCGCAGGTTCCTGAGGCGCAGATGCAGCGATGTCGAAATAGATCTGTTGCAGAGAAACAAAATGGGCGTCCGAAATTGGGTGGTTCTCGAGCACAAAGTAGCGAATTGGGCTGAGCATCTTGAGCTCGCCTTCGGCTCCGACGGTGACCAGAGCAAATTCAACTAGCAAGTCTCTCGCCCCGTCGACATCGCTAAAATGTTCCGCCAACTTCCCATAAACTGGGCGTCGCATACCTTCGGGTAAGTGAGCGCATATAGCCAGCAACTGCAGCGCTTCCGCGCCATGTGTCATGGGCTGCAACAGATCCAGTGATACCCTGATGGAAACATCGACATTGAACGTCCGATGTTTAGCCTGGCTGCTGAGGAGCTTAGTTCGACTCTTGCGCCACCTTCGAAGAAGATCGGATGGTGAGTTTTGAAGCAGAGCCAGCGTGGATAGGAGTGTCACAGCAAGTGGAAAACAGTCTACCTCACCCAGAAGGATGTCCAAGGCTGCCCTCTCGGCAACGTCTGAAGGAGCTTTCGCAATTTGGATAGTATCGCGGGCGCGTCTAGCGAGAAGTGGCAGCTTGGCGACGCAGTCGGCCACCTGTACATCGCGCTAGGTGGACTGGCCACGCGAGGTCACAAGGCAAGGTGACAGATGGCACCTCTGCAGCCGAGAAAGAAAGTTTTCAGTGTCTGCACGCGCAGATGGAGTGTTGGAAAACACAAAGTCTCAAGGTTGGTCCACAACGAGCAGCGCACGAGGAAAGCGATTGAAGGATAGCTATGGAGACTAGAAAGAGGTCCGATGATCCTGCAAGTCGAGATGGTCGCTAGTAAAGTAGAAGGCGGTGGCCGATATCAATCATGCTTCTACAGAGATGAATAAGCTATGTCTCCTACGACTTCGATACACGGCTGTACGTGGAGAACTGCCAGTGCGAGCGATGTCTTGCCAACACCACCGGTCCCATTACAGCGATGCCCGCGGCAACGAGCTTGCAGATGATGCCACAATCTCGTTGAGCCGGTCATCACGACCTTTGAAAACGATCGGTCTTGCAGGAAGCTTCGCTCGCGCGGACTGTAAGAAGGCCATCAGAATAAATGTCTAGCAACTCACTAGTGCGGACGTACATCTGTGATAACGGCTTGGTGCTCGGACCAGCGACGGCTGCGTGGATTTCGGTGACCATGACGCCTACGGCTTTGACTTCCGTGCGCGTGTCTACCACGACTGCGAGTGTTTGAACTGCGGTGCCTTGAATCGCAGCGACGGCACACGCAATTGTCTGAGCCGTGTACGCTGTATGCACGATGAAACGGGCCTTTCACGTGTCAGCAGATGACACTCCAAAACACGGAAATGCCACACCTGAAGCTCCTGGTAAGCGTCCTGCATCTTCTTGGCTTCAGTGGTTATGATGTTCTCGATGTAATCGGTGAGCGGGAATGCCTTGAGAGGACGGACTCTCTCGACGATGCGGAGGCGTACGATGATGCGCTGAACATCGCTGAAAGCCGTTTGGATTACTCGGTCCAAGCATGGGTACGGTGCAAACTCACGCGAGAAACGATTCCACGTAGTTGTCCAGCTCGGTATTGTGGCCACCGTTGTTTTGACTGATGTCGAGGAGAGATGCGATTCGTTGCGCAATCTTGTCGGCGATGTCTTGTATTTTCTTTGGTTGGTCGAGGGCACGCTGAACTGAGGGTGAGAAGACCGGTGCACTCAAGGCGAGGAATCACAAACCTCGACTAGGGCGGTAAACTGCAGCATTGTCTGCGGAATCGCCTTCCACAGCCATGGAGCACCATCGGTCATATTGGCCAATCCTTGTACGACGACTTTGAAGCCTTCAGCGAACGCTCGTGAGGCTGTAAGATTAGGCCTGCAAGCGTCTGCTGAGCATGACACAATCACGGAAATCGGTATACACGCACAAATCCTAGATAAAGAATGTCAGGGGTGAGGCCGGCTTACTTGAGTTTGCGAGGGCAACTTACACAGGAAGGTTTGGCCGCGGAAAGCCCTAGACGACGAGCAGGATCCAGGACGAGCTGTGCGATACCGTTCTTTATCTGGCACAACCTCAGAACATGACCCAATCCACACAATAACGACGCACCTCGAGCATCTCCTCAAGGACCTGAATAGCAATGGACGAACGCATGAAGACGTGCCGCAGTGTCCCAGCGCTGTGCGAAACTGTTGAAAGCCGAGACTGTTCCACGTTGATGAACCAGTTGCGTCCATTCGATGATACTCCTGTGTTACCGGTGTCAGTTGCCACACGCAATCCACGCGGCCAGAGCTTACTCTCGCGCCACGGAGACATGCGACTTTGCCAGCACGTGCAGTTCTCCTAGTCGTTGCGCACACGCGGAGACGATAGCTGAGTCTAAACGTTTTCCGATTTCCGCGACTAGTCTTGCATCCCTCTTTGCCTCAGAGCTCAGACTCTTGCGTACACAAAGTGTCTACACAGAGTGATTTTCAGTGTTTGCACCCGTTCTAGTAAGATTGACGCACCTCGACGGCCGCATCCAGGGCCACCACCGACTGACAGAGTTGCACGACAGCGTCAGGCAGTGGTGAGATCGCCTGTGCTGTAATAGACGGCACTGCTGCGGAGACAGGTTTCGACATGGTCGTGAGAGGCTAAGAAGTACTGCACCTGAACACGATGCGAGCGGGAATGAAGCGCATTTGGTCAGTCGAATCGCAAACAGAGCCCTGAACACCGCGCTCATCGCACCGGCCAAGCACGACGGCTCTGCAGTTCGGTTTGATCTTATACAGGTGGAGGCATGAGCCTATGATGTTGTTTTACATCCACGCAACGATCTAAAACAACCTCGGCATTCGTTGCGTCGAGATCCTATTCACAATGGCTAAGTAGTCCGTCTGTATGTGAGGCGTTCGTCATATGGCTAGAAACGCCCATTAGTGACCATTTCAAGCCAATGATCCAGCCACTGCACACCTTCTGCGGATTGTGCCATCCGGACTATTGTCTGAAGTGGCTGCTCCTCGGGTGGAACATGCCAATGACCTGCAGCAAGAAATGCACTTCGTTGCGAACTAGCGCAAGAGTTATATAGGCATGCGGTCGAACCAGAGCGGCGCGTCCGGCGGATCCGTCCAGCCCTGCCTTGACCATGGCGACATGCGCCGCAGCCGCACCCTCTGCTGGTCGAACGACTGGCCGACAGTGGGCAAGTTGTCCTCCGCAGATTCACGAGCGTCGTAGCGTGCGGGTGCATCTGCCCGCATGCATGTTGGTGGTGCGTCACTAGCTGGATGAGCCCTTGCGAGCCAGACGCGGGTGGCTGGCTGGCGTGCGTGACGACCTCAAAGTGCACGCCGATGGCCGTCCGCATCCAAGACAGTGCAAACGACGACCGCATCACAAAGTGCCTTGAGCTCGCTCGGCTCGAGACACGTGTCGGCGACGGCAAGGAAGATGGTAGGAACCTGTGCATGGCGCGACAAGATATACTTGATGTTGGTATACTTTGGCAGGAGCTCAGGCGGCAGGTTGGCGTTGGAGATGTCCTCTCGGAGGGCGGGAAGGAGTTGCGCTGAAAGTACAAAGGGCAGATCCAATCCCGCGGGCGTTGAACTGCAGGGTATTTGGACAACGCGTGGCTGAGCTAAGACGCACCACAACGATGGCCTGGGTAGGGTTTGCGTGCAACCAATTAGAGGACGCACATAGGGCGACAGTGTAGATGACGGCTGCAGCCTCGACGCACAACGCGGCAGACCATTTCAGGAGGAACGAACGCCGATACCCGAGTCATTGCAGCGATAGCGCGCGCGTAGGGAGGTGTATGGGTTATCGTGATCCTTGACGACTGCACTGAATGCACTCTGAAATCGCGCGACAGTAATCCCGCGAGCCAAGGTGTTTGGGCGCTAGCTACGTGAGGTATGCGCCTTGTTGATGGTGGAAGGAGGCAGAGTAAGGAACAGAGCGCAACGGACTTAGCCGTGCACGCGCTTTCTTTCCCCGCCGGTGCAACGTCACGCTAAAAATACGAAACATCACCATCGCTCTACCGTGCCAGCGTGCTCGTGTTTCAGTCAGTTGACCAGTCGACGCGCGAGCATGTAGACGGCAGGACGCGCAGTGCACATGTCGACCAGCCGGCGACTCGATGATTCCCTCTCGTTTTCATAGATTGGCTTTAGTGCTCTCATGATCGCCCGCCCCCATGCCTTCCACATCGCCCACCTTGCCGTCCTGTTCTACCGATTTGCGAATTGCTTCGGATCCATCGCTGTTCCTCTCATGTCGACGTTGTGCATGCATTCGAACTATCTTATCCTATGCGCCATCGTAAAACAGTTTGCCGGGCTCGCGCCTGCCTGTTTCCGCTCATTGCTTGCAGTTGGTGCACCAGGCAGCAAGGTCAGGATATCGCTCGGTCTGCCCGTGGGTGCCGTGCTGAACTGTGCCAACAACTCTGGTGCAAAAGACCGGTTCGTGACCGCGACGTTCGGCTTTGGTGCACGCCTCAAAAGGTTGCCCGACGCTGGTGTCGGTAACATGAATGTCACGTCCGTCATGAAGAGCAAGCCCAAAAACGGTCAATAGCCGCTACCGAGTGGAGCAATAACGATTTGGTATAATTTTGTAACGCCATGTTAGGTGCTATATTATCGGTGCAATTGGCTGTTTGTTTCTCGCCGTGCAGTTGCTCATGGCTGAAAGGTACTCTGCGCCTCTAGCTGTCGCTGTGAACGACATGCTAGAGATAGAAGAGCTCCATTTTGCATTGTGTGAGACACCAATCTTATCAATGCATCCGCGATACTTGCAAATATGGCTTTCAGAACAAGGCGATGACGACGACGACGATCGGCAACATTGGCAAGATTCTGGCGGACTGCCGGCAGTTATTGATTCTTCAAATCGGCGGCACGGGAGATCGTGATTTTTACGCTGCTATAGGGCCACGGAATATGTTTGCAGCCATTGCCGATGAGCAGCCGTGCTGGCCTGACCTCCATACGCTACATAGGGCTGCTTGCTGCAGCGAAGAGTTGTCTTACAGCGTCTCGTACACTCCAAACACTGGTTGGCTCCGCATCGAGTGTTCGGCATCTTCAAATCGTCCTCCATACCGAGACAGGCGGCTACGACTTTGCTGTACTTGGCTCCGTGTGTTGTGTCGAGGGATACACCCCGTTGCACTCTCATATCCTGAATGTGCAAAGTAAAAACGGTGCAGCTTGGTGTGCACTGGAGCTTAAATTTTACAACGTTCGACAGGAGGATCGAGCCTACGTCAAGGGGGTGCAGGAAATGCTTGACCGGTATCGTACAATACAACACATACGTACGCTGTAAGCATCTCTTCATCGCTCTCCGCCGCAATAGGCACCCTTACACGGCTTTGGTATCTCAGGATCCCCTGTCATAGCTTCAACCCGCATGACGATATTCCCCATGACGAAGGCTTGGGGCATTGGAACGGATGCTGCGCTGCTTGTCACCAGGTTTTCGCTCCTTGACAATAGACGCCATTCTCACGAGAGATGCAGAACAGAGAATACGTGAAGCTATTGATACACTGCAGAAGGCTACTGCGGAAGGGGTGTTGCAACAGCTTCGCACGGTCAGAGTGGGACTGCCGTTTTACACAGGTAATGACGTATGCACTTCCATCCGCGCACGGGTCTTCGCATTCGTCAATATGTGCGCATCGATCTGAGCCATAATCCCATTGTGGCCCGCTGTATACGAGGACTAATGTATCGCATGATGTATCGTCTGCGCGGCGAATGCGACTAAAACCAAAACTCATCTAAACCGGCACTACTACCCACAATCAAGTGAACAATCCATGCAATTGTCGAGTACGGTGCGTGAGAGCTTTTTCTAACAGATGGGGATAACTGTACGGACGAGAGGAGTCGGCGAGACATGAGGATAATAGGTCAAACAACGACCTATGAATATGGGGTGTACACAATCAATCAGGAGGCGGTCGGGGATCGAGAACCGAATACAGAGGAGATGCGAAAGCAAGCAGGGAGCACAGCGCGATGTGAGACGAGAACGAGTTGAGCTTGGAAAAGAGTAGACTACGGAAGGTGACACAGGAGGAGATGCGGGCGGATGGTGTGCTATTCATCGAGCTCGGGCTTGTAGTCGTCCTCGTCTTTGAGCGGGACGCTGAGCGTAGACAAGGGGCTGTCTGAGTCGACCTTGATGTCCAGGAGATCCGGCTTTTGCTCATCTTCAAGCACAAGCTGGCGCTTGATCGAGTCCATGAGGCTCGCCTTGATTTGTTTCTCGGCGACGCTCTCGACCTGCGGTGCGTTTTCGCCTTCCTCGTCACCGTTCCCCGTGGTTGCGCTTGCGAACGTCCCGAGCGCCTCGCCGGCGACAGCCTCGTCGAGAGCAAGTTTGGTCTCACCCAGCCGCATGATTTCCTCCTGCAAGTAGTGTCAACATGGTAAAGCAAAAGGCCGCAAGCAATTGTGAATGCTGACCTCAATCGTGCCCTTCGAAATAAGCTTGATCACCTCGACGTCACGCTTCTGGCCGATTCGGTACGCTCGGTCAGCCGCCTGCTTGTCGTTGTGCGGGTTGAAGTCCTGGTCGTGCAAGATGACAACACTAGCCGCGGTCAAGTTGATGCCCATGCCGCCGGCCTTGGTGCTGAGCAGGAATACCGAGATGCTCTCATCCTGGTTGAACTCGTCGACGAGGCCGAGACGCGTATCAACGGCCGTCTGCCCGGTCAGCACGAGATACTTGATCTCCCTAATGTCGAGCACGACCTTGAGAATCTCGAGCACCTGCACGAACTGCGAGAAGATGAGGACACGGCGTTTCTCCTCGAAGAAGCCGTCGAGAAGCCTGAGCAGCGCCTTGATCTTGCCCGAATTCAGATACATATCGTCATTCTGGACGAAGCGCTCGACACACTGTTAAATACCCGTCAGCAGACCCTCAAGGAGCAAAAATCGAGATACTCACATCGTACGACTTGCAGAAGTGCTGCAGCTCTGAGTCGGTCATGATGCTAAAATCCTCGACGATGTACTTCTCGTTCGAGTCCTTCCACTGCGCCTCCTTCTTGCACGCCTTGGCCATGTCGCGCAGCATACCCTCGCCGAAGATCATGCGGAACAGCGCCGGGTGCGCCGCCGCCTTGCGCAAGTCCATCAGCACATTACTGCTCAGGTCGCCCCCGCCGCCGTGCAGCTTGCGCTCCTTCTCCTTGGCGCGGCTCTCCGCCGTCGGCGGCGCGTCCATCTCGAGGTTGGCCAACTCGCGCTTCTTACGCACCCGCTTCGCCGCCAGTTCATCCGGCGCCGGTGTGCCCGACGCAGACGCCGTGGCACTCGCGGCTGTCGATGCGGCCGCGGTCTTCTCAACAACAGCCTGCTGCTCGAGAAGAATTTTGCGGGAGCGGTTTAAGACCTCCTTGTAGTGCGCGGACTGGGTCTCGGTCATTTCGCACCACTCGATGCGCTCTGTCTTTTTCGGGAGATCCTTGAGCACCTGTACGAAAGCGTGAGTGGATGAATGTGCCACGCCATGAAGCAATGCTGACCTGATCTTTCCTTCTTCTTAGGACGAACGGCTGCATCATGCTCTTCGCGCGGGTTGTCCTCTCACGGTACAGCATATTGGTGGCATCGTTCTTGACCTTGAAAATGGCGCGGAGCGAGCTCATGACCGGCTCGAACTGGTCGGGCAAGATGAAACACATGAGGGACTGATTAATATGATCAGCAAGTCGTCGCAAATGGACCAGATCAAGTTGTGCGTACAACGAGCTCTTGCAGGTTGTTCTGTAACGGGGTGCCTGTGAGAAGCAATCGCCAGTTTGAATCGATCTTCAACAGGTTCTGATACCGCTGGCTCTGGCAATTCTTGAGAACGTGACCTTCGTCAAAGACAGTTGTCTGCGATAAGACGATATAAGCAAACGCGACGAGACCAGCAGGCCTTTCAGACGCACCTCCCAGTCGATCCGCCGAAGGAACTTGCGGTCCTGGTCGCTGCTCTGCGCGAGGTTGTACGTCGTCACGAGAACCTCCCACCCGGAAGGCTTACTCCCTCCACGGCTGCCGCCATCGTCGACAAGAAGCGTATCGCGCAAGTCTTGTCGGTCCTTCTGGCCACCGTAGTACGTTTGCACCTGCAGGTTGGCAATCAGCATGGGTCACTGCGACTGATTAGGAGCATAAGACGCACCTTGATGTTAGGACAGAAACGCTCGAACTCGCGGACCCAGTTTTCGAGCGTAGATGACGGGACGACGACGAGATGCGGGCCCACGTTCCCACGCTCCTTGAGGTGCGCCAGGAATGAGATGACCTGGATGGTCTTGCCAAGACCTATATGCGGAACATCAGCATGTAAACACAACACAGTCACATCTAGCTCACTCACCCATTTCGTCTGCAAGAATACACGACAACTTGCGCGAGAACAGCAGGTTAAGCCAGTTGAGCCCGAGAATCTGGTAGTCCTTGAGCTGATACTCGTCGTGAATCAATGCCGGCTGCTTCGCGATATAGTCGCGCATGACACGAATCTCAGGACCGACGTTGAGCAGATGCGTACCGCCGTCGATGTTGTTCGGCGTTGCAGTGCCGCTGGTCGTCGTACCCGCGTGCGCCTGCCACATATTGAGCACGGCCTTAATCTGACCGCCAATCTTCTCGCATGTCTCGACGAGCATATCGACGGCGTGATACCCACGCATCTGGTCGCGGCACTCCTCGAACATGCGCGTCGGAATTGCCGCACCACGTCCACGACCCTTGGCCAACACCTTCTTGAGCTTGGCCTCGAAGTCATCCGCGCTCTCGTACGGCCGGTGCTCAGCCACACGCGCCGCCTGCTCCGGTGTGCAGTTGAGCAGCTCGGTGAGCGCCGTCTCGTCTGCGCTGTTGAACACGTGCAGCGCGCGGTCGTGCAGCACCTGCGGGTCCACATGCACGTCCGGCCCGCGGAACCCGCTCCCACCACCGTGCCCGTCAAAGTCATCGCCGTCGTCGTCCGAGTCGACCACGCGCCGCTTTTTCGGTCTGGGCTTGGTGGCGCGCTCCGCACGCTCGTCCCAGTCTGACTCGTCGTCCGACCCGTCGCCGCCCCCCGCATTCTTGCCTTTGGCCTTGGACGACGACGAGGTCCGGTTGAGGTCGGCGCGCTTGGCGTAGATGGCCGACTTTTGTGCTTTGGCCCTGGCCGCTTCACGCTGCAGCTGCAGAGTGCGCTGGGCAGCCTGGAAACTGTGGTCGACCGGCTGCGGGCGCATTTGGTGGTGCGCCATTTGGCCGTAGCCAGCCATGGCCATGGCGTGCATCTGCTGCTGCTGTTGCTGCTGTTGCTGCTGTTGCTGCTGCTGCTGCTGCTGTATGGCAGCAAAATACTGTTGTTGCTGCTGCGGCGTCCATTGAGCGTGTTGCTGACTGGGGTGCTGCGGATGCTGCTGCTGAGCTGCAGTGGTATGGTAGGATGCGGCACCAGCACTATATTGCTGGGCATACGCTGGTGACATGCGGGCCTGCATCACCTGCTGCGGGGTCACGGACATTGCCTGGTGCTGGCCATAGTGCTGCTGCTGGTGCTGCTGATGCTGCGGCTGCTGCTGCTGCTGCTGCTGCTGCTGCTGGTGTTGCTGCTGGTGTTGCTGCTGGTGTTGCTGGTGTTGCTGGTGTTGCATGTGTTGCTGGTGCTGGTGCTGATGCTGGTGAACGCCGTTTGTGGCGTAGCCCGGTGTGCGAGGGGGTGTGGCGAAGGTACCATTGGCGGCGTACATCGCCGCGCCATTTTGCTGTAGCTGCTGCGGATTTGCGAGCCCCATGCCACCGCCGAGAGCTGCCTGCGGGTAAGCCTGCTGGTGCTGGTGCTGCAGTTGCAGTTGCTGGTGCTGGGGTTGTTGCTGCATCTGACCGTAGCCTACAGGTGGTGCGCCGTTAGACTGGAGGATGTTGTTCAGCATGTTAGTGGGGCCGTTGCCAAATCCCGAGGTGGAAGTGGAGGGGTCCATGCCATTCATCTGGTCCGCGGTGCGTTTTCTGCTGACGGAGGTGGAGGGTGATGGGGGGATGTAGAGTGCAGCCGCTGCGCCGTTGTGCTGCTGCTGCTGCTGGCTGACAAAGGCCGGCGGCATGGTCGACTGGGAGAGCAAGTCGCCGCCGCCTCCAAACCCGGGTGTTCCGCCAAACCCACCGACGGCTCCCGTGGTCGGGGTGCCAAAGCCATATGGCTGCTGCGCAAAATGACCCTGGTGGGGGCGGTATTGTTCTGCAGTGGAAGTGGGTGCGGGTGCGGGTGTGGCAGGTGCGGGTGCAGAGCCGCCGAGGAGGTTTGAGGTGTCCACTTGCTGCCGTGGCTCACAATTCCATACCCGCCGTAGCTCGTGCCCGCCAGCGAGGCGTCACGTGACTGCGCAGGCGGGGCCTGCTGCAGCCCACCCATGCCGCCCATGCGTCCATGTCCGTTGCTGTACGTTGTCGCCGTAGCCGCCCGCAACGCCTGCAGCGCGTCCGCCTGGTCGTACTAATCGATTAGCACCGCAAACTAATCCCACAATTAATTTACAATTACCTTGGGCGCAGTCCCGTAGTTGACTCCGTTCGAATATCCGTTCATGAGGCCCGACACGCACGCCGTCAAACTCAGCCCGTCGCCGCGACCCGTGTTGCGAAAGGCAAAGGAACCTAGTCCGGACACAAATCCCTAATGTGGATCTGCTTCCGCTCGTGCGAGCAGCCACTCTCCCTTACACCATCATATGGCCGATCCTGGCCCTTCCTCAACCCCCAAACACACTGACACTACCAAGCGGTGCGGCCTTTATTGATACTGAGCTCGAGATCATCTGTATTCAATCGCTCATTTAGCGTCGCAGCGGCGCTGGCAGCCGACCAATCGCTCGCACTCTATCCAGACCTCGACACACCCTTTCAGAGCGAGACTGACAAGGTTCACCGTCTACTGCCCTTTCATATCTTTCAACAATCTCAGCGTGATATTGACCGCGTGCTCAATTATGATAACATTTCGACCGACGACAAACCAAAGGACCCTGCTCTAACAGAAGTCAGAGGTCAAAGCAACTATCGTGGTGCTTTGAACGGCTGTGTTGACTCCTCTCGAGCAGAAGCCAAGTTTGCGCTGGACTGTCATCGACGATTACGACAACTACAGAACCGGTTTCGGGACATTCGAGCGCGCGACGGGCTTGTGAGCCAGCCTTCTGAAAGCTTGTCCTTTAATCCCTGAAATCTACTATTAACAGCGACAATTCCCTGGTTGGATCATGTTGTTATCACCCAGGCCGTCGTTGAGGCCGATCGTGTCTTCAATGCCTCGATGAAGGAAGAGTTCAAAGCGCTCCAAAAATCTGCCCCCAGCCGTTCCGCATATCCCGGCGGCCCGCCCCAAGCATATCCAGTAGCGCCGAGCTACCCCTTCGTCTATCCCGGACAACAGCCCACCATACCACACCCTCCCCCAGCGCCGACGCTACCCAAAGGCCCCATCCCCGTCCGACTCCCCTCACGCCTTCTGACGTCGTTGAAAAATTTAGGCATTATCCCTGTGCCAGCGGCTAAATCGAACCCTGCGACGCCGTGTGTCAGCCATGGCACCCTCGGCTCGGGCGAGCACAGTGCGGTCAATCTGACCATTAACCTCAGGTATGCGATTGATTTAAGTTCTCTTTGCAGATGCTGATGACTCCTTTCGCTGTCGCAGCTTGCTTCAGCAGGCGCAAGTGCAGGGTCTGGCTGTGTTGCTCAATTCGCTTGTGTCGCGCCCGCAGTCTGGCACCCAGGCCCACCCGACAGGACCTTCGACGTTGTCCGGCACGGGTCAATGAGACTAACGCGATCAATCAGGTATTTATCTCAGTCGCACCTTTCTGCTTTTTGCGTACTCGCCACGTCCTGATCTAAAATCACGTAGTGAGCCAGGCGTCGTTCCAATGATTGTGTACCCCACCCACACGTCCATACTACGCCCCCTCCCGCACCAAAAACGCGCTTTCATTCTCAGCTCCGCATCAGATTCCCCGCTTGGCGCGAAGGATCCGCGTCCGAGTCACACGGCCCATCTTTGCTCGATCCTAACGCGTGCCCCTATCCGCATGCGTCTGGCTCAAATTTGCGCGCGCGCTGTCACCCCAACTCCGACACACGCGAAGCATGCCCAATTTTAGCGGCGCCGTTTGTCGTGTATGGTACGAGAGTTGTTGTTGTACGCCGCGAGGCTTGCTCCGGGGCCGCATATCTCCACTCGGACACGGAATCCGACGGCGTACTTTATCAATACATGGAGTCGCTTATTCTTATGCCCTACCTCTGAGTGTATAAGCAACTTTCGATACAGCCCTCCGCTGCCGTTTTTCGATTATGCCCGGTTCGCCCTCCGAACAGCACCCTTCTTTCCCGACAGCTGTCAGTCGTAGGGACTTCGACTTGGATCGCCAATTATGTCTTTTCAAAGTTCACTCGGTTGTACCCTACTCATCACCAGACTGCATCCGAAGTTATGCTTGCGATGCTCCGAATAATAAACTAACGCCCGCTACTTCAACTGCTGCGAACCTTCCTCCCGCTACCTCTCAATCAAGATGCCTTCATAAATCTGCTTATCGAATACACGAGCAGCGTCAGCAGTCACAAGACCGCGACGCTATGTCAATATCCGCGAGGTTCACCGCTTCCAATCAGTCCTGACAAAAATTTATCCACGCCTAGGAGTTCATGCGACCTGACCCACTCATTAGGACCACGATGTTGATTTGATCACATTAACATTGTCACGCACTCAGACTTACCCTGACATGACAACGACGGATCTACTTCGCGCAGTGCGCAATACGATGACTAGCGGTGCCCCTATCCGCATGCGGCGGATTTCATCAGACCTTGCCGTGCTTCTCGCGACGCGTAACCCAACTCCGACAGTCGCAGCAGCTCGCGCATCTCCAACATTCCAGTCGGAGTTTCAGAGCGTGTTTCTCCGCGGTTCCCTGGCCGCACGGCTCGGCAACTGTGCCGGTGGAGTTCTGCTGTCATGCTGTTCTGACAAATGGCGCCGCGCCCGGCCATGTGCTGCTCGTCCACGAGGCGGTGGACAAGTACCCGAATGGATGACCTGAGGCGCACAGCACTTGTTTCCAAATCATCGTCGTTTATAACATGACCTTGTTTTCCACCCTCCACACGACTTCGTCTTTCCCCTGTTCTTGTCTTGTGATTCATTCCGTCCTGGTGCGCGTGACGTCGTAGTCTAGCGCTCAATTCTCAACCCCGCCTCTCATTATCTCACCCCTGCGCCTATATCGCCATATGGTCGACTTGCTGTGGTTAATGCGGAAGACGCGCTACACTACTTTCTCCGGTTTCTATTTTGGTGGAGCTTCAATGATATCCTCTTCCATCGTAACTCCCTCTCATCTTGTACATACATGCGTGCCTTCAACGTTCTGGTCAACATCCAAGACCTTCACGCAAGCATCCGTAACTCAACCCCGCGTCTCCCTAAGCCGCATGCACCTAGCCCTGTCACAACTCTGCCGCCGGAAGTCATTCTCCACATTTTCACTTACTTACGGTATCGTGACACGCATCGCATGGCACTCCTGCGTGCAGGGAGTGTAGGCCCATGTGCAGACCGGGCGCAGGAGGACAGACGAGAGCGCGCCGCCGCCGACCTCCGCGCATGTACGCTCACGTGCAAGGCATGGCGCGCCCCGGTGACAGACGTGCTCTACCGCGACCTAAGACCGCGCGACGAACGGACGTGGGACCTACTCGCGCGGACGCTTGTGGGCCATATGGCAGACCACAAGTGGTGCCCGGACACCTCCACAATTGGGCTCGCGTCCCGCGTCAGCCGGATCGATGCGCCGCCGGTTATGCGTAACAGTAGACCAGGTCTTATTCACGACGTTGTTCGCGCTTGCGAGATGGCGCAGCATGTTGGTGGTTGCTTAGTCAGGTTCTCTCATTGGTGTGCAAACACCGGAGATTTACCACCGTTTGCAGGGAAGACCTCAGTCCGCCCGTCAGATGGACCACAGATGCCAAATGCGCCACCTTCAGATCCCAGCACTTTACCCGCGAGGATAACATCCGTGACTGAACGCGATTCGACATACGACAGGTACAACGGTCGTTTCCTTCGCTGGTCAACTACATGATCCTTTAGTAGACATACGGTGGCACGGTCTTCGCATACTTGAACTACGCAACTTTTCTTGGTATGCCATACATAGTTTCTCGGCGACGAACCCGATCGCGATGCCTTATATCAAGACGTTGAGCATTGCGCATTGTTCTTTCAACGAGAGATGGTTCAGCCTCATGGTGCCGCGCCAAACGTGATATCTCTCCTGCTTTTTGATGTGTCCGTGATCAGAGACGACGGTCTGCCCTTATCGCCATCAGTCAATGCCGACAGTACAAATGACCTCGACGCCGCTCGCGTGATCCCACTTTTCTCTCCATTCACCGATACTTGAAACGATGCATCTCAAAAAGCGGAAACTGACGGTCAATCCTCTGAACACAGGTGTAGCTGGACTGATAGCCTGCATTCTCTTACTATAGTCCGCGTCTGGCAAGGCAGGCCCGGCGATTTTCAGGCATTACCACCTGGCCGAGCAATGTTACAAGACTTGACTGTCGACGTCGAGGCACTACTGGGTGATTGCTTAAACTATGAGAAACTTTCGAATGTGCGCAGTCTGAGGGTAGTCTGGCGACTCCAGTTGCCTACCAAGCCGGATGTCCTAAAAATGCCGGGATTGTACATTGTACGCTAGGCGCTCTCTTTCTCGACAAGGAATCCAAAATGCAGGACAATTGGAAGAGGAACCAGTTGAACTGCAAAACCTTTGTATGTCTCCAAGCAAACGTAGCACTTGTGGCAGATTTCGTCGGTCTTGCTACGTTGCGCGGCCAACCGCCACGGTGTGAAGCTCCAGATTTCTCTCTGGTGCGTTCATCTTTTCAACCCTGGCTGCTCCGGGGTCTTGAAACCATCTTAGTATGACAGATGAAGACGTCTCAAACATTCGTCGAAGAGCAAGGAGGAAGATGATCATTCGCAGGCTCTTGTTTCGGTATTAGCCGCAGTTTATCTCACGGGAAATCAATAAATTAGAATATTTTATGTAAATGTTTGTTAGTAAAGTAACTTCTTCAATCCGCCTCAGTTGCCGTGCCACCGCCTCTCATCGGACAAGGAGCTAACGACTGTATTTTGGACGAGAACATAATGTTGTATTTCTCCTAATAATCTTTCAGCAAGCATACTGCTGTTGCATTCATCCGTTCATTTCCTACCGCAATGTTCTTGAACTACAAAGCAAGAATCATCTTATGTGTCACCTCTCCCAGGCTCACGAAGCTCGCATCCCACCGAAGTTTCAGTGAGCCGCCTCCAAGACCGCCTATTTGGGCTACCTCATGCCACATTCATGACTGCACTCAGTCAGTGCCTGGATCGAATCAGGGCACGAGTAACGGCCGGAGCCGTGTTCCTCCTTTCTCCTTCAACATGCAGATAGCGCCGCCGGTCAGCGCCAACGTTGTCGTCTCTTCGACAGACTCGGTAGTCGCCACCATTCATCGCTCAGCTTCATTCGCGGCGCAATTGATACATTTTCGTTGGAGGTGCGCGGCCGCCGATCCCAACCCGTCACGAGTTACGCAAGCCCTGGCATCATGCACGAACCTCCGCCGTCTTCACATTGTCGACTTAGCAAGCCAGCATGATCCTTTCGAAACTCTTTCGGATGAATTACTGCGGTCGACGTCTCCAAGGTGGCCAACATTGCAGACATTATTGCTCGCACAAGCGTCAGCGCGCCCTTCAACCGATCTTTCATCGCGGCAAATCATCATCGCAAACGCTCTTTCAATCGAACACTTGACCTCGACTGTTGAATTTCCGGATCTTCTGCAACAACTCGGTCCTTCTGTAACTCGTGTCCGCTCGATGAAAGGAGGTTGGTCATTGCTGGCAGCTTGCATGGCCAACAACAATTCAGCATCTCACCACTATCAGTGTTCCTCCCATCTGAAGGATGTATACATTCTTCACCAGACCAATGCAGCTCGTGCCATTGAGCACATCGTTCAACAGCTGAGCTACTCGCCTGTTCCTCATTCGAGACTCGTGAGCGTCCTCTCATTTAGCACCCTTGTTGACGAAGCGCCGAAGGATGTGGAGATTGTTATACGACACCTCACGGGGCTACGGTCGCTGACAATTTCCTACGCATATGTGCCGTACTTGAAGGTCTTTGTTGGCGCCTCTCCAAGGCTCGCAGAGCTTACGATTGACCGAATTTACTCCACCACCGACTGCTTAAGCACAATGAAACTCCTCTTTGAGCTTCTGAAGAGGAGCGGTCATGATGGAGAATGGCGACTGGTTGCACTACGGACGCTCGTCGTAACTTCATTCCTGATTAGCAGCCAGCAGTTTGTCACGCAGACGACAATACAGCTGGCGGCTCTGAAGGAACTAATTCTTGAGCAATGCAAGGAACAACGTATCAGAATTACTTTACTGTAACAAAATTCGGCATACAAGTCGTTAATGCTGAGGCTCGTAATTTGTGGCTCTCTAGATATGCATTGCTACTATTGATCCTGCTTTTTGAGCACACTGCTGTTAAAACGGCTCTTGAAGCTGGAAAGCGGGAGGAAAATTTGGTTGTACAAGTAGACGCTAGCGAACGTCTCTTCTTGCGCCTGTTGATTCAGATAATTCGTCCAGAAACCTATAATACTGAGGTCTCTTGGAGGGTTTGTATCGGCCCCGGGCCACTATCTCGCACCGTTGAGCTATACTTACACAGCTCTGCCTGTTCGATTGCAACTTTGATAAATCATTAAGCCGCGAAATTGGAATAGATTGACTGTCCTCCTGATGGGAGTTAGTGGGCCCTGGACACCTCTCGGGACGCCCCGCGGTTCCGCAAGATGGTTGTCAATTCGAGTTTTTCAAATCTCTCAATTCGACGCCTCGAAATTTCTGACAATAAATCAGTACACTATCTGAAGCGCGGACATATTTCCTAATTTTTGAGGACTTGTCTCTGATCTCTGAAGCCTTTTCGAGTAGCGGTGACTCCGCTGGTTCGCCGCTCGTGTTAAATTTCGTTACTGTCATTGACTGACTTCCGAGGGCTCGTATTGCTGATTGCCTCCAACACCCGACCCTGGAGGCTTTGACATTTGACACAAAGAATAAGTCAGGCACTGAGGAAGTCATGGGTCTCTTTCCACTCCCGCAGGATTTCCTCAACGCTTACGTTGGTCGTTGGTTCCCACTATGCCAATGGAGTCCTCGCCCTTCGATACGCTGGGGGCGTACTCGTTTGTGTAACACTGCACCTTTCCCGTTGTTCGCAGAGTGCGAGACCGTTGAGCAGGTAAATCGACCATTGATCAATCCGCACGCAATCGCAGGTATTTCGCATCGACTAAGCAGTTTAGTATTATTCAACAGCAAGAAACTATGGATGGGTTTGAGTTTGGATGTTTGCATTGTCAGCGGAAGTAAATGTGGCGTGGTGCCGGGCAAAATATCGGCTCGGGAGCAATACTAGTGACTCGGACCCAACCGAGGACAACGCGGCCGCCGCTGGGGACGACGAGCGCGACCACGCCGCCAGGCCTTGGACACTCGCGCGATTGCCTGCTATGACGATTACCAGCCGCAAGCCACACGGCTCGCAGCATGTTATTGGTGCGTATGGCTGCCGTTGCGCTGGTAACTTGGTCGCCGTTGCTGACGTCGATGACGACTATTGCGGCTGCGCAGACGAGCCAGGCCTGCAGCTTGAGTGCGACGCCTGCCTTGTGGACCTCACACACTCCATCCGCATCAGGTGCGCTCATGACGACTGCGCGCCCGGCGACGGCATCGACATCTGTCCCCCATGCTTTTGCAAGGGCGCGCAGTTCGGAAAGCACAAGCGTGATCACCCATATCGCGTTATAGTGAGTGCCTCTGCCGCCCGCATGCGCCCACTTGCCAATTATGGTTGCAGGAACTCCATTCTTATCCAATTTTCGACGAAGACTGGGGCGCTGACGAGTGCGTCATCCTGCCCTCCAGTTGACCATATTTCTCTGATAGATCCTACAGGGAGCTTTTGCTCATGGATGGCTTGCTCAACGGTGGCCTCGGTAATTGGGAAGAAGCAGCCAAGCACGTCGGCACTCGAACCAAGGAGGAGATCCATATTCACTACACAAAGACCTACGTCGAGACGCCCACCTTCCCTCTGCCCGACATGGACCGCGAATTTGACATCGACCCGGACGAGTTTCACGCCCGCAAACGACGCCGCATCGAGAAGCTGAACGACGCGCCTATACCCAAGCCGCCGCCCCAGGTCGTCTCTCTGCCCGGCGTGCACGAAGTCGCGCACTACCTTCCTGGTCGTCTTGAGTTTGAAGTCGAAATTGATAACGAGGCCGAGGATTTGATCAAGGACCTCGAGTTCGGCACCGTCTACCAGTACAATGGCGACGACATCCCCGAGGACCCGAACGACTGCGACGTTAAAGCGAGGACGAAGTGGCTGGAAGAACGCGCCGCGGCCGTACATCAACAGCATGCCCACGTGAATGGTAAAACAGTACCAGGATACCTTAACGGCTCTGGCTTTCAGGACATCAAAAGCGAGAGCAGTACTCCTGCGCCACAAGTCGGAACGCCTGCCCCAGCGGACACAAAGAACAACGACGAGGAGGAAGAGCAAACAGATCCACCTCCGTTCGAAACGCCAGATAGCGTTGCGTTCAAGTTAACGCTCATCGACATGTACTCGGACCGTGTGCGCAAACGAAAGGAATCCAAGGCCTTTGTTCTTGATCGCGGGCTGCTGGACGTCAAGCGCTTCAAGGACAAGGAGAAGGAGATCCCGTACAAAGAGTTTGTTTCCAAATTCAAACCCTTTGCCCGTCTGCAAACCGCGGACGACTACGAATTCTTCATCAACGGGCTGCAGTGTGAGTTTCTCGTCTCTTGCATTTTCTGAGCGTTGCTGACAATAATTTTCAACAGACGAACTAATGCTCCGCAAACGATTACAAAATCTGCAAGACTGGCGGCGATTGGGGCTTACCTCGTGGCAGGATGTTGAGAAATACGACCGCGAGCGTGCGTTGCGCACGCAAAAGCAGGCTGTCGACCGCGGTTACTTGCCCGTCGATGCGGCGTCGAAGAAGGATGCCATGTCATTGCTGCGCGAATCCGTCGAACCGTCGAACGGTGCGCCGAAGCGCAAGCCGCTCACGCTGGCGACCGCGCCGAGCTTTCACCTCTTGCACCATTCCGAACAGACCTTGTGTCACCAACTCAAAATGCTCCCACGCGCGTATTTGGTGGTCAAGGAGACCCTTGTTCGCGAGTTTGCAAGGAGAGGTGGGAGATTGCGCAAACGAGAGGCAAAGGACATCATCAGGATCGACCCCTCCAAGACGAACCGGATATGGGACTACCTTGTGATGTCTGGCACGCTTAAGGTTGACGTCGTCAACGACCCCAGCGGCAGCGGTGCCGGTGGAGGTAGTAGCAGCGGTGGATCACTACCTGACCCTAGCAGTGGCTCTCACAGACTGATAAATGGCCAGCATCTGCCACCTCCGATGGGTTCCGGATTATTCATAGCTGGGGCTTTGACATCGGCGGCGACTCCTGCGGACACCCAATCGACAACTAGCACATCTTCGCAACCCGATGAGATCTCTCGACCTACTAATGGCGCCTCGCAAACAACCTCGACGACGGCGTCTTCGTCTCAGCAACGGTATCCTGCACTTACTGCAGTGCCCACAGCTGGCCCATCGACTGCTGCGATGTCATCCTTACCACCGCCGCCACCACCGCCACCTCCAGGTCCTTCCACTGTAAATCCTCCACAGCCTGCGATGCAACCCCCTCCCCTTCCACGAACCCCAGTTGGGCCAGACATCGCCGTTAACGGTCAGGCTAACGGTTTGACACCTCATGGACACCCTCATCCGTTCATCAGCCAGTTCCAGTTCGTGCCCATGCCGAGTCTATGATCTCGCGTGCTACATCCTGCGGCTTCGCGTGTGTGGCGTCCTTGGTCTCACAGTCGGTCTGACCTCCCTTCCTTCCAGCTCCTGTGTGTTCACTCCCCTTTGCCCTACGTGACCCCATCGCTTGCCGCATGTTTATTGTGTGTAACTCTAGCCCAGTATCCTCCCCTGTTGTGCATTCACCCCATAATAGCGCCAACGTCTCTTTATGTCTTCCATTTGCAATCGAACGCCGCAAGGAGTCGGCACCTTCGAACATTCGCGCTTGTCTCGCAAATGTGGGCACCATGAGAATGACTAGCTATGCATCTATACCGCCAGCGGTGTACACCCCAGCAATTTTGAGCCTTTGGGGCCTCGCGTGATAACGCCAACGGGCTCTCAATGCATCAGAACTTCGGCGAGTTGCCACCGATCGTAGCTCGACTGTATGTTTTATGACAATCCCACGTTAGGTTTTAACTGCCCATTGACATAGCGAGCTAGCATGATCTTACACGGCGAGAGGGTGGCAGTTCAATAAGCAGAAAAATGCCCTCGCAGGTACTCAATTGGAGTCCCTTTACCTGTTCATAGTGTACCGTTGGGTCTCTGCGGATCGGACTGCTGCAGTGCAGCCCAGTGTCTCGCTCGGTCGCCACGGATCGAAGCCATAGACTGCGTTCATTTTGCGCTTGCGCGATATCATGTAGCCCAGTTCTCCAGTCATCGTGAGTGTATGGAAATTGCGTTGGGGAGGCATGAACATCGAGAGACAGGCCTAGGTAGATGATGTGAGAGTTCTCCGCTGCTGACAGAGTGCACGAATCAAAATCCACGACCGTCGCAGCTCGGCTTCCACAGTTGAATTTGGTGACCAGCTTCTAAAAACCAATGTAAAGCTTACTTTCCGCAGTGTCGCCAGCCGTCGTCTCGGCGACTGGCGATCATTCTGCTGTAGTAATTCAAGTAACACTCGTATCCCATCTGCATCGACCAATGGTCCGTCTTCGCTTCCTGATATGGTAAGCTCTTTGAGGCCATGTGCGGCGTCATCAACGAGCTCCAGACACGACATATAATCGCACGAAATCGACAAGGACCGCAGTCCAACCATACTTTGGAGGAGAATCCCCATTTTGGAAGCCTTTGGACTGGTGTTAATTTCGAATGATTTGATATTGGCCAAGGAGGGACAGTCCGACGACGACTGCTTTAGTTCACGCAGTATGCGCATGTATGCCTCATGCTCGTAGTCAACGGTCATGCATGCTTTTCTTATGACATGAATGTGCTTGACCTGGCGAGTCATGCAGTTCTTGTGCGATCCGCGATCGCAAAGCGCAATCAGGGCTTCTAAATGTGCCCAGCCGCCTACGAGCGATTCGAGGGCTGCGGCGGGAATGGTGCTGCGCCGCACCGCCTGCTCAACGTCCGCAAACTCCATGTTCGTGTTGAGCTTTCCGATAGCCGGCGCCTGTGAAAAAATACTCTGGAGCCGGGACGGAGGCGCCGCCAGGCCCAGATCCCCCCGTATGAGTGACAACACGCGCAACACTGGCCAGGCGGGGCCGTGCCGTCTGCCAAGGCCGCCTAACGCGTCTGCGAGAGCACTGAACGCATCCAGTTGGTTAGACGCATTTATGATTTTAAGCGAGCGAAGGTTGGTACATGACTGAAGCGCAGCTGCTACTGGGTTCGACGGTTCATTTGAACCTGTGTTGATCTTCCAGCATAAGTTGAGGTGCATTAGTTGAGTCGCGACGGAGGGTAAGCTGATGATGGCGATTATGGCAGGGTCTAATGCATCAGTTATCATCGGCGTGACTAGTGGAGGATTCATCTGCGCATTCGAGAGAAACATGATGGGAAGTAGGAAAGGAGTGCACGCGGCTCCTGCCGACGGGGCACCGATGGAAAGAGCGATCTGCGGTCGACCGCTAACTAAATAGCAAAGCACAGCATTCTGAAGTCGCTTCGCTGACTTGAGCCCGTGATTTTTATGTCCGTTTGCTTGGTCAGTTGGTTCCACGCGCTGACTTGCAACTCAGTTCTCGAATCATCGTGAGTATATTTGGTCTGTGTGGAGATCATTGAGAAATAGGCCTAGGTAAATGATGTGAGAGTTCTCCGCTGCTGACAGAGTGCACGAATCAAGATCCACGACCGTCGCAGCTCGACTTCCACAGTGGGATTTGGTGACCAGCTTCTGAAGACCGAGGTAAAGCTTACTTTCCGCAGTGTCGCCAGCCGTCGTCTCGGCGACTGGCGTTCATTCTGCTGTAGTAATTCAAGTAACACTCGGATCCCATCTGCATCGACCAATGGTCCGTCTTCGCTTCCTGATATGGTAAGCTCTTTGAGGCCATGTGCGGCGTCATCAACGAGCTCCAGACACGACATATAATCGCACGAAATCGACAAGGACCGCAGTCCAACCATACTTTGGAGGAGAATTCCCATTTCGGAAGCCTTTTGACTGGTGTTAGTATTGAATGATTTGATGTTGGAGGAGAATTCCCATTTCGGAAGCCTTTTGACTGGTGTTAGTATTGAATGATTTGATGTTGGTAAATGAGGGACAGCCCGACGACGACTGCTGTAGCTTCTGCAGGATGCGCTCAAAAGCATGGCACTCCGGGTAGATGACTATGAGTTCTCGCAAGACATGCACATGCTCAACCTGCCGGAGCCCGCAGTCATTGTGCGACGGAACGTCGCACAGGGCGAGTAGTCCTTCAAAGGCAGGCCAGCCGCCAAAGAGCGATTTGAGGGCTGCGGCTGGAAGCGCGCCGCGCTTCACCGTCTGCTCGACATCGAAAACTGGCAGCTCCATGTCCATAGCGAGGTAGTCAACAGCAGGAGCATGCGCGAGAATCCTCTGCAGCGAGGAGGGTTGAGCGGCGATGCTCCCGGACGGGAACAGGAGCGTAATTTTGTGCAACACCGGCCACGCCGGCGGCGAAGGTGGGCCCAGTGCATCTGCGATATTGCCGAACGGATCAGTTCTAGAGTTTTTGTGAACTATCGAGAGCCTGGAGAGGTTGGTGCATAACGAGAGTGCATTTGCTACCTGGCTCGGGCCGCTCGACCGCAGGTTCCACATCGGAAGCTCTCCCCACACGAAGTCTCGTAGTTGGGTCGCAACGGAGGGTGAGCTGTGAATGGCGGCAATGGCAGATTCCAACTCATCCTCCGTTGACAAGTAGGCAACGAGAGGATTGGGTTGCTTAGTCCAGAGAAACATGACTGGGAGAAGGAGAGAAGCGCTGCGTGACATGGCGCCTGCCGAGACAATACATCATTGCTTGACAGAAAGATAAAATCTAGATGAACAGAAGTCGCGCTATGAAATCTCCGTGTTAGTCATATCTGCATTCGTTCGCTCGGTGATACGGCTTGTATATCTTCCTATTGCATCATAGCTAGTCCGGAGATATGTCCATCGGATCACTGCCAGCACTCAAGTGCCGGGCCAGTGCTAGAACAACATTGGGATTGGTACCCAGTCGTAAGAGGCGTCGTCTCATGTCTATCACTCGGAGGATCGAAATTTCTCAACCGAAAAAACCTGTAGCCCAGTTTTAGTTCTAAGACAGCTACTTGTGACTAAAGTCATGACGCCTTGCGGTTCTTGCGTGGTCGTCCGGTTGTTTTGCACTCGGCGATGAAGCGGCCAGTGAACAGCTCTCGTTCCACGCGCTGATGGTGCGCTTGGACAAAAATCAATAGTGAAACCGGGTTCTTGCGCGGGATAGTTCTGAACCCGGAGATCATCAGCCTAAACAGTGTTGTTCTGCGGTGCCGGAAGCGGTAGCCTCGAACACTAGGTTTCAAGCGCATGTGCACCACATGAGCCTTTCACGTGGAGAAGCGAGATGTCAATGATATGATTACAATTCTGGAAATTTTAGTGTTGACACATAATCTTGCATGCGACTGCCACGCCGCCGCCATCGGTTAACAAGGTGAGCCGGGGTTGATAGTTTTTGGCGCGGGGAAGGTGACGGTGAAGGTTAAAAGAGAGAAGCGGTTTCCAGCTTCGCGCGCTCGCAAAGCTCGCGAGCTATCATCGGGCCATGAACGTCGTGAGACAGATAGGTCATCATTGCTATAGAACATAGATGACGAACTATTCTCTCAGAATCTTGACGTAAACCCGAAATTAGCTTCAACAGTCATCATTCGCTTGAGCATTGTTTGTTTGAGAAGCAGATGTGGCGCGCATTCGAATCACAGATGGCAGTGCTCGACTTTGGGCCATCAGACAAGCCGTTGCCGAGGAATGGGCACGAGAATTCCCAGAGAGTTGGCGACGGGGAAATGCAAGAAGCGCTGTTCGGAAGATTGCGTGGGAGACGGTGCAACGGCGGAAGAGGCCCAGTTGAGAGCGGGTGTGGAATGTGGGTGGTCAGGGAGATAGGGTAGCTGATGGAGATGGGGAGGGGGCCAACTCGGGATTCGCGAAGCAAGCCAGAGAGGGACATACGATAAGGTGATGCGGTATTGGAGGGTTAGAGATAGGATAGTGCAATAAACCGAGGGACCGAGGGTGTTTCGGGATCAGAGAAGAAACAGGGGAGGGGTCGGTCGGAGGTTGAAATGGGGTACTGGTTAGCTTGACCCGGGCGTCGGATGGCGAAACGGGCCCTCTTCAACTCGTGGACCAGTCGATCGGGCTCTTCGTCGACGACGCCGCCGCCAGACCACACGCACACATCGAGTCATCAGCAACAACAGCACCCGTTTGCGCACATGCCGCCAGCGCCTACGCCCGTGGTCTCGCACAAGGACGAGGAGCAAGACTGTCCCGTATGTCTCGAGCCATTGAGCTTCAGCTTCCGACTACCCGGCGAGAAACCCCACGTCGTTCCCGATTGCGGTCATGCTCTGCACGAGGCTTGCTTTACTGCTGTCTATGGTCCGTTGCCTGGTCAGCGCACCGGTGGTGGTGGACCAGCGCGCAAACCGAGCAGTCTGGGCGTGTGCGGGGTGTGCCGACGACCGATGAAGGTTGGGGGTGATGGAGAGGCCAAGAGCAACAGTGAGCACTGTGATTGGGATTATAAAGCATAACTGAGTGATGATGTGCTGCACAGAAATCGCAGCGCTGACGGGGATGGGCGAGCGTGCGACTGGACCTGGCTTGTATCCCGGTCGCGACGGTGCCAATGGAGCAGCACGCGCACACGGCGGCGGGCATAGCACTCGGTCACCCGCCCCAGTCGACCCGAACGAGGACGACGCGCTCGAACAGTCTCGGCCTGGTGGAGACGTCGTCGCACCCGCCATCCAAGTCCGCGCAGAGTTCCCGACCCTCCATCGAACACACGACCCGACACAGCCACTCACTTGCATCGTCGTCGTCGAGCTCCCTGCACGCCGTCAGCCTCCGCCTCAGAGTCAGCAGATCCACGACCCACCGCCATACCGTGCTCCCAGTGTCATGCGCTCCACCCAGCAACAGCAGCAGCAGCAGGGAGGCTCACCTCATGGTGGCGCATCACCAGTGCCCTCACCACTTCACAGACAGCCATCAGGCTCGTCACTTGGTCAGCGCGCAGCATCTCCCCACGACTCCATGATGAGCGGCGGTCCATCCATCTACAACGCCTCTGCTCCCAATACCACCAACAATAACGCAAACAACGCCGCGTTCGCCGCTATAACCGAGGATCTCCGTGCACGCATTATCGACTGGAAGGGCCACCCCCTGTCCGGTCCCAATGGCATGGGTCCACTTCAACTCTTTGACATCCTCAGCCTCCGTCGCGAATCTCAGGTCCGCGAGTTCTATGTCTATCTTTTCCGCGAGGCTATCATCTGTGTCCTTGAGGAGCGCAAACGTTCCCTTGGTCGCTTGCTGTCCGCCGGCAGCGGCACCAGTGCCTTCACGGACAACGGCTCCATCGCCAGTGGCGTCACTGCAGCACCTGGCAAGGGCGTACTGCGTCTCAAGGGTCGCATCTACATCCGTCACATCCGCCGCGTCAGCGATACGAGTGCCGCGAGCGAGCTCAGTCTGACTATCGACATGGAAGACGAGCGGCTCGACTCGTTCATCCTGATCTTCAAGAACCGGGCCTCGCTCGAGAACTGGCGCGTTACCATCACCCAGCTCGTCGCTCACTTCCAACAGTCCCAGGGCCAACGTTCCGTTTCCCTCATGGACATGGACAACGACTTTGGCACCCAAAGCCAGAACGGCTCCATCCGCCGCGAGCCCACGCTGCCGCAGGGCTACGCGCCCAACAGCAAGGCCGCACGCCTGCTCAACGGCGGCGGGAGCTCGACCGACGGCGGCAGCAGCACGCAGGACTCGCTCATGGGCTCCGGCCGCAGCACATCGATATCGAGCGCGGCGACAACGAGCGGTCCGCCGGGCTTCCACGGCGGCATGGGCGGCGCGATTCCCGAGGAGACCGGCGCCGAGCTCGAGACGCACCACATCCACGGCCACGGGTACGCGCACTCGGCGCACTCCCAGGGCCGCAGCGAGTACGGCAGCACGAGCACGCCCGTGCCCGTGCCCGTCGGTGGCCGCGGCGGCGACGCCGGCGCACAGGAGCCGCTCCCGCACGCGCCGCTCGACCTCATCCTCGTGCTCTCGCTCCCGCCGAGCCGCAGCGGTTCCGGCGACCTCAAGCTGCGCGTCATCCGCTCCTCCCTCGATTTCGTGGTCGCGAATATGGGCCGCCGCGATCGTCTCAGTCTCGTCACGTTCGAGGTGGGCGCCGGTGCGGCCGGACGCGTGCGCAAGACGCCGTTCCTCGTCGCTGGCCGGGCGCAGGGCCGTGCAAGGCTGCAGCGGTTCATCGACTCGATGGGCGAGGAGATCGTCGAAGGCCATAATCATGGTCCGAACAGGGACGAGTTTGCGGTGCGCGGGAGCAAAGACGAGAAGACCGACGTGGTCACCGCGGTCAACCATGGTCTCGATGTCGTGTTGCAGCGCAAGTCGAAGAACCCGGTCTCGGGCATGATTCTGGTCAGCGATGCGGCCGACTCGACAAGACGCGCCCAGATGGACCTCGTGCTTGCGCGTGCCGAGGCTGGAAAGTGCGTAGCTGCTTCCTCAATGGTTGGTAGCGGGGTGTTGTGTGTGTGTTGATGACTCGCTGCAGTTTGCCCATTCATTCGTTCGGCTATGGACGCGCGCACGATCCTGCGTCTTTGTGGCTGATGTCGAACCACACGAACGGCACGTACACCTTCGTCAAGGTATGCACGGGTGTTATGTAGCCTGTCGGTCACTCATCTCGCTGCAGGACTGGTATGATTTGCGCGACTGCCTCGCGGGATGCATCGGCGGAATGATGAGCATTGGCTTGACCAACATGAAGCTACATATGAAGATCGTTGACGGTCAGCGCTTCAGGTAGGTTGTGTTGCTTCCGCTTGAATTGCTCTGACGTCTCCGTAGGATCCGCAAGGTCAGCGGCGCCCCAAATGCCATCCTGTCTAGTGACGGCCGTGACGTTGACGTCGAGCTGGGCGAACTGCGGTTTGGCGAGCGCAAGGAGATGCTCGTCGAGCTCGAGCTCGATAACCGTGAGGGCATGCGCGGAGGGAACGGCATGGTTGCCGGCGGGCGTGGCGGCGCGATGAGCGCCACCGACGAATTCAACGCGCGCATGGGCCTCGATGGACTTTCCCTCGGCGATTCACCTGCTAACCTCATGGACGGCATGATGGATGGCATGATTGACGAGGTCCCCGTGTTCGAGGTCGACGGCGGCTTCTTCGACCCCGGTGCGGCAAAGACGGTCGCACGGCTCGCGCACCCGGTGCTACTCACTGTCACGCTTGTCCCGCCTGCGCCCGGCGCAGCCGGTGCCAAGGCTGCTGCTGCTGCCGGCAGCGACCCTGTCATCGTGCGCCGCCGCATGGAGCTGCTCGCGAGCGACATGATCACACGCGCGCTCGTGCTCGTCAGCAAGAAGAACTACCCGCAGGCGCAGCGCATCATGGCCGAGACCAAGCGCATCCTGCACACGGTGCTGAGCAGCATCACCGCGACGCTGCCGCCGCCCGGCAGCTCGGGCACGCGCAGCCGGCGCGAGGTGCTCGCATTCGCCAGCGTGCGCACATTGCAGAGCGTGCTCGCCGACATCGCGGTCCTCGCCGAGGCGCTCGAGGAGAACCTCGACATGTTTGCGCACGACCAGCGCAACTTTGGCGCGCAGCAGGCCATGATTCTGCGTGACCAGAAGGCGTGGACGGGCCGCACGCCCACCGAAAAGCTCTTCTGGACGACCGACAACTCGATCGAGCTCGTCACACGCAGCACCGACTGGGTAAGCCGCGATTGAGCGGTCGTCGTCGCTCGCTCGCCCGCATGCATAGATGCTTCTCGTATAAAAAATATCCCCCTTTTCTGGCCGACGCGCCGCCGGAGAGGGCTGGTGGTGGCTCGAGTATATCAGTCTGGCTCTGTGTACAGAAATTCTGCGCGTGCGCGCATAAGCCGCGACGACTGCCCACCCCCCACTCCCTCCCTCTCTCGCTCGCTCACAATCTGACCCGCTTCCCAAACTTACCTGCAGCCGCTGCGTCTGCGCCTTTGCTTGCTTCGTCTTCCGCGCGTCCTAATCGCCTCGCTCCCGCCCCTCCCCCCCCCTTTGGTATTCTGTACTCTATGCACTCTTCCCGTCTCCAGGCTTCCGTGCTGACTTATTTCCTTTCCCTTTCACTCGTGTGGATATGCTCTCTGCGTTTTGCGCCGCTCATCGCTCCCTCCCCCCCCATCCCCTCCCCTCGTTTGCGCCCTCAGGTCGCGTCTCGGTCTGTGCTACTAGTGCTGCCCTCTGCTCTGCCCCCCCCCCTGTTCTTGATGCCCCGCTCGTGCATGACGACCTTACGCTCATTCCTTCCTGTTTATACCGCTCTTTTTTGTGTTTGTGTTTGTGATGGATGTCAGCGGCTCGGTTGTCCCTCGAGTCATAAAATGCTGACCTGTTTATTGGATTTTGAGGAGGTTTGTGTCGTGTGAAATCAATTACAGAACATGATTGCCTTCGTCAATCACCAGGCTGCTTGCCCATCAAAGAACTTGGTTTTGACAGAAACACCCACACAACGAGAACCCCCGCATATTCCGGACCGGAATATTCAGCGTCACGTGGGGCTATTTCTCCGTCTGGAACAGGTCGGAATATTCCGGTCGGAGGCTTGGTCCACAACGGTCTCGTCCAGGACTGTTTCTTGAGGTGGAATATGTTGGGTGCACGCCGGCTTGTGTTACGCAACTATATCGAGCCGAGAATATTTGAGGTCCATGCGTCCGTCTAAAGTGTAAATGTAGCATGCTTAATATATTGGAGGTATATATGGTTTATATTTAGTCTGGTTCCAGTGCACACCTGGACCGTGCATGTTACCCGCTCTACTGGACCATGACTATTACCAGGCGGAACCGGTCAAGGTCCAGCCGGCCACGTATATCCGGCGTGTTCCCGGCTCGGAGCAATCGCGGAACATAAGGCCGCCGGACCTGGCATATCTCTGGCACGATCAGGCTGGTAAACACAAGGCCCAGTGGATGGGCTCTGTACCGCATCGGGAACACGCCGGGTTCATAGGCCGTGTATACCTGGTGCGTACCTGCAGTCGGCTGAATCAGCTGAATCAGCTGAATCAGCTGATTCAGCCGTTCCAGCCAATTCAGCTGATTCAGCAGTTTAGCCTATTCAGCCGTTCAACCGATCTACCAACGTTGTATTCAGAATGTTTTGTGCTGATCTGAGAGTGTTGCCGGAATTCTCATCTCGAATGTACAACACGGAAAACAACTTTGGCATCCAGATTGTAGAGTAACGCGCTGATCGTTGCCATTGTGCACTGATCGTCGTCGCGGATACGCTTGCTTTCGAGAATCCACCTATACTTGTTATCTAGTTTGATAGCAGTTAACGTCAGTACAACTCATTGGAGCTACTGTATATACAGCAGTCTCACCTTCCCTGCGCAAACAGCAGTCTCACCTTCCCCTGCGCAAACATGGAGCATTCCGCCCGCATCGTTGCAGGCCCTATCAATCCTCAGGGTCGAATCCTCGTCTCGACCTGGGACAGCAATGTATTCCTGCCACCCCGATTTCTGACGACCGACTTCTTGCATCCGCGCGAGAAGCTGAAGCCTGAGGTGACACACAGCATAGGTGCAATAGTAAAGCAGGCTGAAATCGGGTGTGTACAACAACTGTGCGTCGACAAATTCATTGATAACATCTGCAGGGGAACCCACGTCGGTACCGGAAATATCGCTAGTACAGGCATTCGTTATTCTTGGGCTACGACTGAGGTCGATTCTACTGCGGACTTTCCTTCTGAGCCTCCAGAATCAGCTGGAGTCCTTCCTGCAACCGCGGACAAACCTAAGCTTGAGGGAAGTCCCGGTAGCATTCGCGTCTACCTTTCAGTGAAAGACAGAGACTTCCGTGTCTGGGTACTGCGTTCAGTCGGCGGGTGCAGTAAATGGGTCACATCAATTTCCGGTGACCTGCACCCCAACCAAGAAGTGCTTCAGGGCTATCGACTCAACATGCGGAACCCTCGCACGCCAAGCTGGGTGCAGGAGAAGACATACAAAATGTACGAAGCGCCGTCGAAGCGGGTTGAATGGTGGAAAAACTAGTACAATTAGGTAGACACTCTCTGTGTACTGATTGCACTCCCGTCAAATTGACAAAAAGTCTACTTGTGCGGAATTCAATCAGATTAGCAGCGCCGCAAGGAGTAAGCCCCTGGAACTTGAGTCGCTGCCCAAGATGCACCTTCGGCGCATCCGGACGACTCACTTTCAACAGTTCACCCAATACTTTGCTGCCCGCCCTTTTCCGACGCAGCGTTTTGCGACCGCGACAACCGTCGCACACACACGGTTGCCGCCCGCCGTGTACCGTCACCCGCGTCTGCCGACGTACGCATTTTCGACGCCGTTGCATCTTCACGCGACGAGCCGTCGCGCGCAATAACGATTCCCGCCAACAACAATGATCACGCGCGCCATCAACAAGCTAACAAAGGTCAGTCTCCAGGTTTAAACCGGTTCATTGGCTCGCTCGCGTGAGCGTCACCGCCCGCGACGCTCGTCTAGCGGCCGCATTGCGCGTTCCCCAGCTCGCGCGTGTGCGTCCGACGCTTGCTAGAGATGCGCGCGTGCTGCTGATTAATGGCTATGCATTCTCAAGTGGAGAAACAAGTACGTTTTTATTTGGTTTTGTCCTGATTCTTTGTGCTACTCATTGACCTCCGCTCAGACGCAGAAACATCGACGCCGTTGCCGGCTGCGTGACTATTGCAACAGGAGGGCACAAGCACTACTCGACCCACGCACGTACATGATGGGTATGGCCCCCCATTCATCTCCGAACACAACTGGCCCACTGACCACCTCCTTTGTTTCCGTCGCAGGTCGCAGTCGCCGACTACGCGACGGACAGGATATCCGTGCCATGATCGCTGTCCACCCCGCGAGCACACATAGGAATCGTCCCAGGTATGGTCCAACCTCCTAATGGTCTACACTCCCCGACGACCGTTAGCCTTGTACCGTCCACCAACGGTTCTTCCCACGTAAATGGCTCGGCGAAGGACACCCCCGCCCTTACGCTCAATCGCTTTCAAACGACTCTCATTGAGGTCGTCACGAAACGTATCAAGCAGTCGGTTCGTCTTCTCATCATAAAATAGACTCTATGACATCGCGGCATCTCACACAGCCACACCGCCCAACAGCTGCCCTATTACTCTGGCCGAGACCTTTCGCTGGTCGAGGCGGATGAGCCGACCAAACAAGCCGTCGACACGCTCGTTGAGCTCTCTCGCACCCACGCGCATCCCATCACTCGGCAGCTTGTGGACATCCTGCAAAGCTTTGAAAAGGTCCGTGCTCGCCGACCGTTCACTCGTGCAGTGCCCGTGCCGTCATGCTAACCATGCTTCTTGCCCGATCCCACAGCAACTCGCAAATGGCTTAGAGCGTAAACTCTACGTCCAGGTTTTGCAGTCGCAGTTGCTGCTACTCAAGATTCTGGACGTGACGCTAGGGTTCAATTGGCACACCCACCGAACGGCGCAATTAGGCCTGGGTTTTATTCCTCAGACGAGTGCTGCCAGTATTGACAGTACAACTACGGCTCTGTATGCTCAAGGAAACCACCCTTCGACAATTGCTCATGACGCCGGCACGCCGTGGATCGAGCCCCCGCCCATGGAGGACAATCTGACCGTCGTGGCAGTCCGTGTTGTTGCAAATATCCTGCGTCGAAGTCGCGCGGAAGGCGGCTCCGACCTGTCATTTCACGACTTTGAGATGATCGAAGCAGCTGCCATCATCACGCCAGACGACTCGCTAAATGCCAGTACGACGTCGGTATAGAAAGCCAAGTCCGACGGAGGGTCAGCAACTGGGTCGGATACCAACTCCACTCCGACCGAATCTCGAAAGGAACAGGACCCATGGAGCATTGTCAGCAAGCCCTTTGGTCTGCGCCCGACATACTTCGGGCTCCTCGATAAACCCGAAAGCCTCCACACTGTCATCCTCAAGTTTGCGAGCCGGCTGCTCTTCACTCTGTCTGCTGCCAACTGGACGTCATGTTACACTGCCTTCCAGACGCATCTCAGCGCGTTGGTGTCCCAGCCCGACGCTGCTGACCTTGCGGAGACACGGGTTATGGCGGCCGGGGCACTCGACCGTGCAAAACTCATTCAAGTTTTGCAAGGTGAGTATTAAACAAAAACCCACCCCACGCTCAACTAATCGTCCCGGAATTTGCCAGACATCTCGAACGTTCTACCTGCCATGAAGCGCGAGAAGCGGCCAGGGCTTGCGAGGACGATTACTACGGCGATCACAAACTGGATTGACACGAGGCCGCAAGAGTATCGCGAGAGCAGCATCAACCCACGGGCCATGGGCGGTATTCCAGAGCGGATCTTTGACGATTACTATCGAATTCTCGACGACAGTAACCGCCTCCAGCTCTGGCCAGCTCTTTCAGCTCTGTTGTCGATTAGTCCCGAGAGGATCCTTCAAGCAGAGAAGCCCAGCGGGGGTTTCGCGGGTCTCTTCAGCAAAGCTTCCACAAGAGGGTACGCAAAGCCTCTCGGTGCAATGTCTAGATCCTGACTGGACTGTACTAGCCGTCTCATTATCTCGACACAGTCACTCGAGGTCTGCAGTCCAAAAGCACGACTGAGGCATCTCTTTCTGCCATCCATGCATTATGTCGCGCCGCCATTCATATTCCTCCCGATGAGGCGAACGTTGCCATTCGTGCGCTGGCGCCAGATCTGGCTGAAGCACTTCGTGTATGCATCGTGTTACTCTGCGCCTAAGTGCGTAGTGCTGATAGTGCTCACATCTCTACAGCACCAGCCAATGTTTGGCGAGCGCAGTGGATGAGCCTCATCACATCAACCGCCATGCACATGTGGCCTGCCCTCCAAAGCCGCGCGTTTTTGGCATATAGTTGTCTGGCCGAAGATGCTGAGGAGGCCTTCGTTGCGCACTTCCTCGACTTCTTGCGCCTTCATCTTGGAAACGACGAGTACTGTGGCAAACCCGAAGTTGGTGTCGTTCTGCACGCACTCACCCGAGTCGCGTCACTCTTGCCTGAGGAATCCTTGTTCCTGCCGCAGCTATTTTGGGTTGCGGCTGGTATCCTTGCATCGACCTGCGATGCTTTGTACGTGGAGGCCGCCTCGTTGATGTCCACTGTTCGTTTACTCGCGCTCATATGTCATGTAGCGTGCGCTGGATCCCGGCGACGCGCCAGACGCAGCGACGCCAACTATCACCTCAAGTTTAATTAGCTTATAGTCAAATAAATTCATTTCATACAACATACATATTTGTGAGAATTTGAAGGTGATTCCGCGTGAATGCCACGGTCCGCGAAAGTCACCTCAGCGGGCGTGAAACAGGGAGCACAGATTTCGCGCGTGCACAGACACGCACGGACCACCGCAGCTCAGAGCGCTTGTAATGCATAGGCGTGGTATATTAGAGTGCGACGCGCGGCAATGGCCTTGCCCATGAGGCGCGCCACGCGGAGGAAATGGCCGTAGGGGAGCAAGCACTCACTCACTTGAGTGTACGCCTGCTTGCGCACGTTTGCACACAACATATAATAATTATCCACAAACAACTACGCATAAATATCCACAACTAACCACACACTATCAGCTCTTCCATTCTGACCTCAATCATCATACCTATACACAGCCCACTCAAGCCGCTCTCCCGAACGGTTGCCGAGATAAATACAACATTCATCACACTACAACCCACACCGCACGCTGTTTGTATTTCTCCGGCGCTTTTCGCGCTCGCAGTCGCTAACCCCCCCCGGCGCCATTTCACATCACGCTCGCAGTCGCTACACCCCCCCGGCGCCATTTTCACATCGCGCTCGCCGTCGCGTCCGCTCCCGCGCCCTTTTTCTTTCGCGCTCGCCGGGCCCCTTTCGCGCTCGCAGTCCCTACCCCGCCGCGCCATTTTCTCATCGCGCTCGCCGTCGCGTCCTCCGTCCCGCCCGTTTTCTTCGCACGCGCAGTCGCTACCCCCCCGGCGCTATTTTCACATCGCGCTCGCCGTCGCGTCCGCTCCGTCGCCCTCTCCTTTCGCGCTCGCCGTCTCCTTTCGCGCTCGCCGTCTCCGTTCGCGCTCGCCGTCGCATCCCCTCCGTCTCACGGCTTGCCAGGACGCGGCACCACGCCGCTTACTCGCCTCTCCTTTGTCCCCGCAATAATATCTCGTGTAATTTATACATATATCACCCATGCGATAAATTCACAGTTAGTTTCCCGCGCGCAGCATGGTAATTGCGATGTCCGGTCTGCAGCTGCCAGTGAGCAATGCCCTGACTTGGGCGGTCTGCGACCGGCTCATAGCAAATCACACAGTGTCAGCATGCACCCAGTCTTTTATTCAACCTGTTTAGCTGACAGGCTTGCCTGGATGATGTATTATATTCAGCGGGTTCAATTATGTGCTCACTTCCGATCGGAGAATGCCGAAAATAAGATGCAGTTGTATGTTGATCAGAATGCATTTATATCTGCTTGTAACAGGTCTCCAAGGTGAACACCTGGATCAGTGACAAGGTACATGGCTAGGCTCTAAGCCGAGTGCCTGTCTCGCACTGACTCCCCCGGTTGATCTCACGATGGATCCGGATGTTAATTGTGTCACTTCCGGAGATGTAATGATTTTAGCGGGTTCAATTATGTGCTTGCTTCCGATCGGCCAACTCCGATTATATGATGCAGCAGACACAACGAAAGGCACCCAATGTAGCGGTCCGATATACGCTGAGAGCCTGTGGGGGTATTTCACCAGGTATAAACATCGGAAGCACTACAGAAGTACACCTGAGATACTGGTCCAAGTGTCTCGAGTGTATTTCTGACTAAGGGATACCTCTGATATACTATTAGAGTATTTACATAGTGCTTCTGGCCTGAGATAGTCAAGAGATACTTGGTGCAGTATCTCCCGTAATACTCAGGTAGTCCGGTATTACTGATAGTAATACCCAAAGTATACCCAATATATCACTTGCCTGAAATACTCTTGCTACACTGAATGTGTGCTTATTCTGTATTTCTAAGTTAGAAATATTACAGAAATACTTGAACCAGTGTTTCGATGGTGCCTCTGAAGTGCTTCCTACATTTATACCCGGCGAAATACCCCCACAGGCTCTCAGCGTATATCGGACCGCTACATTGGGCGCCCTCACAACCAGCACTGCCTTATATTCCGGACCGGAATATCTCAGGTCACGGGGGCATGTTACCCCTTAGAGAACAGCATGTAATATTTAGAACAAGACCTGGAATAGTGGGACAGGTTACTGCAATGTTTCCACCAAATATGTTCCTTTGGTGGAAACATTGCAGTAACACTAGTCCCACTATTCCAGGTCTTGTTCTAAAATATTACATGCTGTTCTCTAAGGGGTAACATGCCCCCGTGACCTGAGATATTCCGGTCCGGAATATAAGGCAGTGCTGGTTGTGCCTTCGTTGTGAGACGCCTACCGGCGCGTCGACCATCGGCGCCACAGTAACGGGACTCGGAACTCGGGCTTACATTGCCTATAGGTCTATTAATTATTTTTAGACCTATCCGTGCGTTTCAATTGCGTTCATGTGTCTCGTAGCGTGCGCTGGAACTCGGCGACGCGGCAGACGCGACAGACGCCGGTGCGCATCGTCGCCACAGAAATGGAACGCCAAACTCGCATATTCAGTGTCGATAGATGTTTAAGGCTTCTCTCAGTTTATTCGTGCATTCTCATCACGTTCATACCCTCTTTAGCGCGCGCGCTGGATCTTGGCGACCGAGCAGACGAGACAGACACCTGTCACTCGCATCGAGCATTGGCGCGGCAGCGTTGGTAGTCATTGGTTCAGGCAGCATTTGTATTCATCAGCGTCTAGCATAAATAGAACTAAGGATACACTTGAGATCAAGGCAACACCATCAAGTACGCTGACAACTCCGCGCAGATTCCCCAGTGTCGCCAATGACATAGGAGGTGTTGTTGGCGAGTCCAAAGTGTTCGCTTTCGCGGGTGATGATGGCAGTCCGGCGAATGTGACGGGAGGACTCGGAGGGCATGATGGATCGTCTGTGATGAAGACACGATGTGCACGCGTCGCCAACAGCTTCTGCATGAGCGACGACGTTGGAATAACGCTATACACTGTAATATAATATAGTCAGCACGTCTCGCCAAATCCCAATTTACAGTTGACGCACCTAGAAAGCTCCAATAAGAACTACTGGCCCTCGGCGCGCACGCGGATGTCATGCGCCTGCTTGATGTAGTCCGAGCCGAGACCGGATTCCGCGCACTGCAGGCAGTCAGCGGCCAGTACGAACTTGTGTACGACGGCAAGAAAGAGCGATAAAACGACTGTCACACGATTTCCTATTCGAATTCAGATCGCATATGCAGTTTTTTGGCTATGTAAGGGACTGAGGGTACTTGCTCGAGAATTCTCTGACAGCGGCAGACAGCATCCCATGAATTGTCAACAGCTGCTCACGTCCTTCGGCCGCGTCCAGCTGCACGGGGTAGCTCCAATCTGGGATGTGAAGAAAAGCATCCCGGCCCGCGGACAATAAAATGCTGATATCATGAGTTTGTTTGAACTGGATGTCGTCATCGTCGTTGTCGGCCTCCTCGGTGGCATCGTTTAGCTTCTCCCCTGCCAAATTACTGAGTAGCACGTCCGTTGGTTCCGTCTCTTCTGACGGCAACTCGCGGCGGAGCATCCGTCTCCAAATAAACCAATCTCCGGAGGACGCCAGAAGTATGATACTGTCTTGTTGAGGCGCACGTCGAAGAGCAATAAACCCGCCATTGTTGGCTTGATGAACGGCTGAGTGCAGATTTGCCATGAGGTGGACTTTGGACACGTCGTTCAAGAGCTGGCCGGTCTCCCTGTTGAGGAGCTTCCTCGAAATGCTTCGTTTAAACTCCCCTAAGAGAGGAACGATTCCCAATGGGGCGTCTGGAAACGTCTTTAGAATGTCCACGTCGATGATGAGTTCGATGACAATGTCGGGCGTCATGTGATAGGACCGTCTACTCGAAATCGTGCGGCGGCGGTGACTAGCGACGACACCCGGGTCTGTGTCAGTGTCTTTGAGCAAATAGAGACTTTTCTGCTCGGAAACCATTGCAAAGCCGTTCGTCCTTGAGGTGAACAGCTGTAGAGCGCAGTTATATGCTGTTGAGAGGACTTTTCTGGTAAATGCAGAGACATATAAGTAAAGCTCGTACCACTTGCCCAGTTCCCCTCTAAATTACTCGGATTAAGTTGCAGCGATCGGGCTCGACGGATGCAAATTCCCATGCTTTTCCACAATGCATCTGTCGTCTTGAATTGATTGAATCAGTTCACTTGTTTAATATTTAGTTAAAACTCATACCAACGAAGGCGTCGTCGAGATCGTGAGTTCGCCGTTAGCTAATTCAAGTAACACATCCTGAAGCTCGATTAGGCGGTTCTCCGGCCAGTGAGGTTTCAGCGTACCTCAAGACCGCTTCGCGTTAAGACATTCTTGATGACGAGATTGCCGCCGCGCAAAATCTGGTCCATGATGGAGGACAGAAAATTCGGCTGAGTCTGAGTGCTACGTTGTGATGCTGGGAAAGAGGGGAGGAAGAGGCCAGAGGGCTAATCTGACGGAGGCAGGGAGGAAGAAGTACCGGTGTACCGTGAAGCTGATTGAGGTTCTGACTGAGGCAAGGGGGAAGAAGTACCGGTGTACCGTGGAAGCTGATTGAGGTAGGGAATGAGTGGAGTGCTCGAGACAAGAAGAAAACGATGTGTTTCAGTTAAATCAGGCAAGAAGGAAAGAATGCGATTCAGTTAAATTAAGAAGGAAAAAATGCGTCTCAGTTGAATCAGGCCAGAAAGAAGTGCAGTGTACTCGTGGACTTGTTTTACTGGAGCGGAGCAGCATGTCGCTCTGCACACATACTCACTGTCTCTATCGGCACGGAATTATATGCAGACCACTCTCCAACATTCTGAATAGTTGTGAGTTTGTTAGGAGAATGGCTTGTTTTGTCTGCTTCAGAAGTACCCGCGTTCGACTTTGACTTGCGGCATCTCGGCGCCAAGGTCGCCATAGACGTAAGCCCCTTTCTGTAAGTCGCTCCACTTTTTGCACGTCGCTCAACTTTTCGTGCGGTAATATGGCATCAAGGATTGTCACGTCGCTCAAGTTTTCGTGACGATAATATAGCTCCAAGGATATATATTTATCTAAACTCGTGTGCATACATTGCTGCAACGGCAACCCAGTACATTAGACGGGGATCCAATGCGGGAGCCCCTCAAGATGGAGAACGTTCCCAAGTTGCTCCATCTGGGCATCAGACAGAACAAGGTCGGTGAGGATATTTCCCGTCCAAGTGGCGAAGCAGATCACGTCTTCCTGAGTCGCCGCCTGGGACGAACGACGGCGCATCCACGGCGATTCGAATCTTGCAAAGGAGTGGCGAAAGCCGATCTGCGCAGCCGCTGCCATCATTGCATCCCACTTCAAGATTGGCATCGTTGGCGTGTGCTCGGGGTTGTCCAACATGAAGGCGTTGTAGGCCTCGTTAGGGTAGCAGTAGCCATAAACACAGCGCCCGATAGCCATTTCCGGAGGCACAGGTGGCGGTGGACGGACAATGCTGAAAGATTTGGGATAAGTCAAAGGGATTATGGCCATTTTGGACTTGCCTTTCTCGAGAAGGTACGCGAGAAGGTACGCGATCCTGGGGCGACTCTGGCATCTTCGTAGATGCTAGAACAGTTCTACGAAACTGGTCAGTGAGAGATTATCAAGTCAGCAGAAGCTGCGTACGCATTTGCGGCCATTTGGGAAGAGGGCAAGATTGAACGCTCGTTCGGGTTTAGCCGTCTGCACCTCCTTACTCCGACCGGCGCGCCTGCCAGCGTGCTGCCCAAGACGTCATAGCATCGTCAGGGTTCAAACTACCGGTAAGCGTGCAGATGCAATGACGTGGAACTGAGATGGGAAAGGCATCGGACATGCTAAGAATTAATGTGCATAGCGAGTAGTCATAAATCATTGTGACCAAAACCACACGGCACGTGATCCGACCGACGCGGTCATCCAATACCATTATTGCTCACTGTTGTACCTATGCATCCTCGAAGTGTACTAGTCATCCTTGAAAATTCTGAACCGCGGTCTGGGTGAAAAAGAAGCGGAATGTGCTCGCAGCGGACGTTCACGGACGTGAACGTGACATTTACCGCCAGTCATATAAAGCTTACGTTGTTCGCCCATAAACGTCCTTGTACCGACTGTTACTCCACTACCCACTGTTGGCTGGCCGGATATTGCTGTCGGGAATCCCACGTCACGCCGCGCTGCTTGCTACAGCGGGGGCGGGCGTCACCCGTGTGAAGTCCAACTTGAAGGAAAGCTCCGAAACAGAGTCTTGATCGCAATCAAGAATCGCATTTAGTCTTTGGACGATACAACATTCCTGAGTCCTGAATAACTTTGAAATCCCAGCTTCTGGACCAGACAGCAACATCAGGAGCGCTTTAGAAAACTGTGCGCTGGCTATCGTTCTATTACTCTAAGATATTTTTTGCCACACCAGAAAGACGTGCGCAACAATGTAAGAGAACATAAGGATTGCCATTCAACAATATTTCAATAAATAGCCGTTCCTAGATATTTTCGAAGCCGTCAAGCGTCTCGCTGGATCAAACTTGAGCATCCCCCAGCATAAACTGTTGATGTGCCGGTGCTCAAAGCTCGCCTCGTATACAATGAGCTCGTTCAGCCCCCGTACCAAAGGAGCCTTGTGCAGTTCTTGAGACCTTGACTCGCGACGACCCTGCGGATGGGTGGCGTCAAACTCTGCACAAGATTTGGCGGCCTCGAGCATGCTGGGAGGTAGCCGCTCGCCTAGCAGCCGCTGAAGACCATTTAGTATTTGGCCCGGGGTATCGCAGTTCAAAGGCGCAAGCGAATCCGTCCCAGCGGTCCATTCTAGGACTGATAGTCCCAGCGACCAGATGTCCCCGGCAGGACCAGAACTAATCCCTGAGCTAGTTGAGAATCTCGTTAGGTCATCGAGGCGCGGTTATTTCGCTCACGAAGCAGTCGTTCTGGAGCTAGCATCATCGTGGTGCCACAGTTCACAGCTATAGCTTGCCGATCAGATTTGGGCGCGAAGGCAAATGAACACCCGAAGTCGGCAAGCTTCGCGTTCATCGTCGTGAGCTGTACCACGCCCTAAAACCAGTAATTATGCGCATTCTTGCTAATGATACTGAACTTACAGCACTAATTGTGACTGCCGCCTCTTGTAGTAGGATATTTTCGGACTTCAGGTCGCCGTGAACTACTCCTTCCTTCTCGAGAACTGCAATGCTGTGAGAATTAAACCTTCCTGAAGACCTCACACACATTGAAGCGCACCGCTCATCTGCTTGACGAGCTCTAGGACATTAGCGGGATGTAAACGATATGCATTTGCGCCATCAACGAGCAAATCATAGATGGATTTCTCCATGAGGGCAAATGATATGCAAGAGACTTCAGTGGAGCCTTTGGGCCAAGTGAATGTCTTGATGCGGTGCACAATCCGCTGCCTGAAGAAACTGTCAGCGCGTTACTTTGTTCCATCAGTGACAAACTCAAACCGTCGCTCGGGATCCTTCGCCAGGAGACAGTTGAGAATCTTTACCTCGTTGATAAGCATCGCGAGGCTGTCACGATAACACATCTTGACTGCGACTAAGGTATTGTCACCAATGGCATTTGTATCCTGAGCTTTGACCACGCGGCCGAAGCCGCCTCTGCCTAGCTCCTGGTGCTCCAAGTCTGTGCATACAGAACGTTCATAAGCAAAGTCAAACAGCGATATGATATCATTTACACAGGTTATGGTCGACAACCGGGAAAATCTCCTCCTTTGAAGACTCGCTCGCAAATGAAAGGGAAGTGGAGGCCACGGAAGACGGGGATAAGCTCGTGGGTGGGGACGAGGTTGGCGATGGGGACCTTGATGGAGAACAAGCCGGCAACGACAAAGTTGGCGATAGAGATCTTGATGGAAGAGATGATGCAGACGAGACCGGAGATGACGGAGGAGTAGGACGCGGCGACATCGCCGGCCAACCGTATATTGCAAGCCGTGCTGGAGTGTATGGATTCATTGAGTAGTTGCTGAAGATATCTTTGGGCATTTTCTCGCTCGTTTTATGGTTTTTTTTTGGCTGCTGAGGAACAGGGCAACGGCGTCTTTCTTCAGGAAGACAACAGAAAGCCAAAGCACGCGCTATTACAACTTCGTTTACAAGCAGCGACGAATCAAGATATGCCAGCAAACTGATACTGATACCGGCGGCGGCGGCTACCCACGCGTAAGTCACATGCGACCCACAGGGCGATTATAACTGTATGCTTTGGTATAGAGCGTATCGGTAAACCCGAGCTGTTACAACACCGTAATTCCCAACTGCAGATCTGATTTTGACCACCCAGACGCCTGGACTGCGGCCTTTCACCAAGAAACCGCGACAGCTCTTCAAATCCAAATGCGCCAGCGAATTCTTGCCCACGCGATAAACACAGCCCGGCCTAATACAACACTACACCGGATCAGCATCTTATGAATTACGAGGTTATCAACATCACGCTCGTCGCAGAGACGTGTTGTCCGCATCCACGAGCTGCTTTTATTCCTGGAGTCCGTTGCAAATCGTTGTCGCTCTGCCGTGGCTGCTGTTGTATAACTGCCGCGGCTGTTGTATAACTGCCGCGGCTGTTGCACAACTAGCGCGACAAACACGTCTTGCCATGGTCTATCGTCGTTTTTCTTAAAAACCAGCCGTATGCAGCAGCTATCTAGCCTGCGGTCAAGCTGGACTTCTTCCCACTATGGATGGCCAGTCTCTTTTTCGTACTCGTTCTCGGCCTGCCCGATACGTTGCCAATGGGCTTACTAGTTTAGAGCACCTTGTGAGTTCCTGATCTGGTTCAGAAGAGCATGCACTCACTTGCAATCTTCTTCTCAGCGCAACCGCATGCAGGACAGTATGATTTCTCCTCTGCCAACAACATCGCCAGATAGCGGTACCTCCCGTCCTGGCCGTGGACGCGACCAGCAAGCACGACCGAATCTTGCCACCCGCAGTGCACCTCGGGTCGGCACCTCTGACGGCAATGAATTTGGCGACAGAGGTGGGGCTGGTGTAGACATGGATGAGGATTTTGACATGAACGTGACGGACTCTGAGCGAGAGGCAACGGACTCTGAGCGAGAGGCAACGGACTCTGAACAGGAGGCGGGTACTTCATCAGACAGCTCGTCGCCCACTGATCTCTGTCGTAGGGTGATGCTTTCGCAGACTTGATCTCTGGCATGCAATCGCTTCAGGTCAAGATTATGACCGGGCGCAAGAGACACCCTAAACAGACTCGAGATCTTCAGGTGCGCCGCCGGCTTCTGTATCCCGGTGTCCCTTCTCATTTGCTATGTTTTCAGGAGGCTATTCGTCAGGAGGCGTGCAGACTCATGAAAGTTACTCGCGTGACCCAAGGAAGGCACAAGATTTGGTCTCTGCTCCCCCCTCCGCCGACTATTTGGGAAGGCATAAAACCTGACCCAGATAACCTGACTATGGCCTGGACATTGCCGGCATCTCATCCCTACAACCGCGCCGCAGCCGACATTATCGCTCAATCAGTCCTTAACAACCAGGATTACCAGCACCTTCTGATCCTTGGCCGGGAAGGCCGTCAGCTCAACGCGCGCTCCAACCGGCCTAAACGCGTCCCCTTGGCTATGATTTCTAGTCAAATGCTCGTCTCGTTCAAGAGGTTTGTGGAGGTGTGGAAAGAGCAGCAGAACGAGCGCATAATGTCAACTGCGCCGCCGGCACAACGCCTTGCATACGAGGCAGACCGCAAAGACTACAAGCTTGGCCGCGCTGCTGACAGTCGTCGCACGGGGGTAATGTAACTTTGTTTTCATGGACCACGCGGACTGACAAGATTGATATCACAGCTCGAGATCCACCGCCTGGGGGTTGCCCGGCACCTTCAACGGGACAACTGGGCAGCCATCATTCACCATATCCGTCGCACCAGCCAGAGTTCAGATGACGATGAAGGTGTGGAGTTTGGCGATCTCGCACTCAAGAAGTACTACGTCATACCGAAGCCCTGGCGATCTGGTGATCTCATTGAGTTCCTCCATCTTATTGATAGCATTGCGCTGAAGATGAAGACCAACGAGATTGTTAACTCAACCCAGTTTGTGTTCCGACAGCGCTTACCTCCTAAGATGGAAGGTATTGCGTCAACTCGTCGTCCGACTCCGAAGCTCGAAAAACAGTTCTACTCTCAGCAGTCGATCAAAAAGTTTGGCATCTATCATGTCTACCCGAAACCCGTTCTGAACCTGGCAGAGGCTTTGAAGCAGTGCGTATAACTCAGCAGTGGGGCAAGGTATTCACCCCTTGCAGGGCTCGTGATGTACTAGCCTCCCTGTCGGATTGCAATTGCTGAGAGGCACTTCAAATTACCGCGGCCTTTCCCTGATATCGCTCGCTTCCTCAAACGGTTGCATTCGCTGGCCCTAAAGAAGACTTTTCACGAAATATACTCTGTTGCCACATGCTGATTGATCAAGCATGCGAGAGCCGCGCGTAGTGAAGCGCGTCGCCTTTGGCTGCGGTGTGCCTTCTAGTTCCTTTCCGTCCGCGACTGTTGCCGTCTCAACTTCCCATATTCTTTTGAGACGAAGAGAATAAGCGCCCAGTTTCTGAGGCACGACTGCTACAAGGCGCCTCCCGGTACCGGCACTCTCGATCGAGGGGACACCGCGCGCATAGCGTCCATCAATGCGCACTGGTGGAACGTTCATGGCAAGAAAGTGCTCGACCAACTCTGTCATGAGGTGCGCTCAAGTCATCGTGCTTGTAACCTTCCTCGACTCAACCTTATAATTATTACAGCTGAACGTGCCCCTTGAAGCTCTTCCCGATGCCCCGTCAAGAGAAGAAACGCTTACATTCGGCCAATCCTTGCCGACCAATTCGGAATTTCACCTTCAGACGGCACTGCTGCTGCTCCGCCTCAGCCTCGCTGATTGATCAAGCATGCGAGAGCCGCGCGTAGTGAAGCACGTCGCCTTCGGCTGCGGCGGGTCGCCGTGAGCAATCTGGAATGCTTCCACTTCAATCGCGCTTCCCTCGCTTGTTCTTGACTCACGCTAAGAGCTCTTTACCTAACTACTGTCACTGTACAGCAATTTCGAACTACACAGACGCTTCGTCAATCTTCGTGGTTCACCAACGTCGTCACAGCATCATCTCTACTCGGCTCCGGCGTATTCCGTTGGTAGGCGCGACCTTCAGCAATTTCTGTGCGAAGTTGCAATGCCAATACAGTATCCCAGTGATCGGTATTCATGTAAGTCACAGCTTCCCAGCTCACTGAAGCTCCCATCAAAGCAATGAAGTCAATCAACAACTTCTGCAGGTTTCGCGCAGGAACCGGCCTGTGCACCACAACCTTCATGCAGGCGGAGCAGTGTAACTGCATATGTAGCCGCTGCTGCCGCTCCAGACAGACTTGACACAGGGTACAGCCTATGTTCCCACGCAAGAATTACTCGGATTGTTCGGCGAGTTTCGTCTCACGTACCGCAGTCAGCCAACCTAGCGAGTGCAAGGGTCAAATCAACTTCTTGCTTATTTGATGTTGCTCACGTCCACGGCCGATACATGGGTTGCTGACAAGCGATGCAGCAGCACGCTGATTTGATCGCCTGCCGCAACTTTTGGTCGTCATTACGTTAGCATAATCCGAGATATTGGATCTAGACACACTTTGGAGATATGACGCGAGGCATCATCGAGCTGGACTCTTAAATCGCTGTTTATTCTTTCGGCTTCAAACGCTCGCTCGGCGGAAAACTCGGCGTTCTATGTTTTGGTTAGCACTCGCAGTTCAAGCAGGTATAGTGAACACGTACAGCAGCCTCAGCAGCCGCAAAACGAAGAAGACCGGTCTCAGCATCAATATCTTCCCCGTCGTTTGCGGTCCAATGATCGACATCCATTGCTGTGAGCAGTGATCGTAGGCAGCGTCCTATTTGAACTGTTCTAGTCGCCAGCGATCTTTGCCACGTCGCCGTTGCTTCCAATCGCAACGCTAAATACAACAACTGTTGTTGTCACGACTGCGCCTGTAGTTTTTCTGCTGCGGGTGCACTCTTCTTTACCGCTTTTATTTTGCAGCTATTGTTCTAGAAGCCAACGCGAGGTCGCCGCGGTTATTTGGCCAAGTACAACGTGCGCGGACGACAGCCTTATAGTTCTATTGCGGTTTCTACTGATGCCCTGGACCAGACTTTGCCATCCCAAGATGTACGAAACCTATCATAATTATTCATGAAGTGCCCAACTGACAAACCATAGGGTGCTATGCAACTGCGGCCGGCCTTGTCGTAATACCCCCGTCTCGACGACCACCCGAGATCGTCACAGGAGCATTGATCGTGGATATGAGTATCTCAATGACGCGTCTTGGCTTTCCCTTCCTTCTATTCCAGACGTGGGTCTCGCCTCGCATTCGGAATCACTCCGAAGGAGCGATGATGTTCGCAATCTGCAGAGAATCGGACAGCTTCTAAGCGATTGCAGCGCTGCCGTGTTGCTTCTCAAGGCCGATGATTTGGCGCTAGACAAGGCAGGAATCTGTTTGGATCGCCGATCAGCAGCAAACAAGGCGTTTGAAATTCAAGATCACAACGTGAGCGAGTGTGCGCAGCTCATTGATGCTGTCAATCCTCGAGATGAACCCGCTGCGGACCTCAAGAAGTCAATGCTCACTTGGTGCTTAGCATTGCGCAGCCATCTCAATGCTCTCATTGCTGCAGCTGTTGCCCGAGCGGCGGCACAGATGCGACATAAGAAGATGTACAAGTACACCGTTTCCACAGGTAAGTGTACAGTGCACTTATACTGGGCTATATCAGAACTGACGTGGGCTCAGATAAATGGTTTCATTGTGCCAGCGCTCTCAGCCCCCTTGTCTTCGCTTGTCTTTCGATCCTAACAATCGCACTGGTATTTTTTAGATTGAGTCAGCGGAATGTCGATCATCTGGGTAAACTACTGGAAGGTCTTGTCAACTTAGCATTCAGACAGGTGTGACATTGCAGACTAGTGGACTGCGGGTTCTTACATCACGCACAGGTCAAAGAACAGCGCGGTCGGTCCTCTCCCAAGTTTCAGCTTCCTCTCCATGGGTCTAAGTCGGCAATCAATCATTTGAAGCTCAAGGTGGACTTTTTAACCTACGCATGTTGCCCAAACCCAGCTTGTTGCAAGCTCTACGACATTATATCAGGACAAAACTTGCCCGACAAGTGCGACAACGAGGTGGAGGGCATCATCTGTGGCAAAATCTTGACACGCGAGTCTTGTGCCGCAGACGGCACCAAATTCCGCCGCCCGATCAGACTATACCACGCACAGAACATCTTCGAGGAGTTAGGCCGACTGCTTTCGCGGCCGGGCATGGAATCCACCATGGAGTCGTACATCGACTCTGTGCGGGTCACACCAACAGACGGTTACACGTACGACATCTGGCACGGACAAGCACTCCAAAACTTCACATGGTGGAGTTCCAGCGATTGTGGCCAGCGCGAAATCCGGCTCGTTTTTGCCCTCAGCGTGGATTGGTTTAACGCTCACCATAGCACACGCCGCGGCAAATCCTGGTCCGTTGGCGCAATCTATCTTACAATTCTCAACCTCCCTCCACACCAGCGCCATCTTCCTGAAAATATGATCCTTGTTGGACTGATTCCCGGACCAACGAAACCTCACGGCGAAGCTCTTGATCGGTTTATCGACAAGCTTGTCGACCAGCTTCTGGCCTTGTGGGATGACGGCGTCTACGTCTCGCGCTCTCATCGCTATACCACGGGAAGACTTTGTAGAGCTGCTCTTGGGCCGGTTATCTGCGATCTTGACGCGGTCCGCGCACTGATTGGCATGGCCAGTCATAACTTCAAGCACCCATGTTCCTTGTGTTGGATTGGTATGGAAGAAGTTGCCACGAAAGCCTGCGCCTTTGGCGCCTTGCGTACCACGGCCGATCATAGAAAGAAGGCACAGCTGTATGAGGGTGCCTCTCCCTCCGAGAAGAAGGATCTCTGGTCGGAACATGGTGTGCGCAACTCCGCTTTGCTTCGACTCCCGTATTGGAACCCGATTGACTGGGTCGCGGTGGACCCCATGCATAACTGGTTGCTTGGGGTTCTCCAAGCTCACCTCGGCGAAGTATTCGGCCTCAAAGGCAAGCATTCCAAGGGCTGCACGGCGCCAAAGCAACATCGACACGTCGGTGACGGGGGTCCAGCGTATGGTTACCACATGCTCCGTCGTGAGTGTAAGATAGATTCTGACTTCAAGGCCTTGCAAAAGGATTTAGCCAGCCTTTACCGCACCACCTTGGTTGCGATAATCGTTCGCCTCGGTCTACATCCAGAAGGTGGAAGTAAGACGGATTTGGCCCGTCAACTAGTCAAACAGGTCCGCTCGTTTGATTCAAAAGCGCATCTGCCCTCCATCTAATGTGCAATTTCTCAGAGATGCTCGGGGATTCCACTCGAGGAACCGTCTGATAATGACCGAACGTTGACCTTGCACTGGCTCACGGCACGATCTTGTCGCCTCAAACAGTGGCGTAATCTTCACCGACAAGATCTGCTTTTCCTCCTGCGAGAGCATTGCTCTAGCACAGAGTTTGAAGCGGTGCGCAACGAGGATAAGACGACGCTGGCGAAGCTCTTACGAGTAAGCAAAATATATTCATTCTTTCAGGTACGCTAATGCTTCAGTAGGGCAAGGTTATCCTTCCCATTGAGGAGGCCGCCAAACTGCCTATAATATCGCGCAAACCTGTCGTTGGACAGCTCGAGCTTCAAGAGATTCTCAGCGATAGGAAATCTGCTATTTTCCCATCTTGGCTTCCCAAAGGACCGTCTAACTTTGGCGCGGCCGCCCACGGGACTTTGTCAGCAGCCGAAGTAAGGACATCTGGAATATATCATGTTGCGTTCACTCTCACTCGTCTTTGGGGTCTAAACGATAGCATGCGGCCGCTGCTGAGGAACTACATCAACTTGGTCGAAGCAGTCGATTTGGCCCTACGGCGCAGGACGTCAAAGGAGCGGCTGTCAGCTGTTGGACGGCATGTTGCAGCATACCTCACCTCCAGTCGCGAACTATTTGACTGGATCCCTGGTACAACAAATGAGCACTTAATGCTCCATCAACCGGATCTACTTCACCAATTTGGGCCTTCTCGACACTGGTGGTGTTTTCCCACGGAACGTTGGAATGCCATCCTCCAAAGCACCAAGAGTAACCATCTTCTAGGCGGGTGAAAAGGTATTCTCAATAGCCACTGTACTAAGATATATTTCCAGGCGGGCAACTCGAGTTGACGATGGCAACCGTTTTTCAGCAGCGAGTTCGATTGCGCACAGCTGCTACGGACGACACACTACCTGAGCAATTAGGAGATCTACGCCTCACAGTTCGCAGTGCCGTGGCCGATGCATACTCAGGCTCGCTTCTCCAAGAGAATAGGCACTCCTCTGGGGCATCATGGTCTGTTAATCATCCAAAAAGTGGTGCTAAGGTGCCGGACCAGTTTCAACACGTCCTGCAAGAACATGGCGCTAGAGGTCGTCGGTGGACGGTCATTGCCTCACTCGAGCGCGAAGGTGCATTGATCACGCCACACGAGGATGAATGGGATGTCTCGCGTGCATCGCGCGCCAGAAACTCAACTGTGCTTGTGGTAGATGGTGCAGTTGGTCGCCCTGCAGTCGTGAGAGGCATATTTGGACCTATTCGCACAGGAACCAGGGACGTCAAGGGTGTCTGTGTTGTGGTACAGATGTTCGAAGCCTTGACGGAAGAGGACTCCTTGCTGGACCCATATGCTGCCAGCTACGGAATCAGAAAGTCCATCTGTGACGAGTACGAGCGTTTCTACGTCCAATACGCATGTCTCGAGAAGCAGCTAGCAGTTGTTTCGCCCACGGATATCATCAGCCATACGGCTTACACCGCGTTTGGGGGTCTTTCGAGGCCTGCCATCGCTTTTACGGTCCTTCAGAAGGTGAGAGCAGTGCTTCTTGAGCCATCAGCTTTTAATCGCCTCCTAGTATTGAGCACGCAAATGGTTGCGTCCATGATGAAATGTATAGCAGCAGCAGCCTTCAAAGTCTTGACTGCTTCTTTTTTCTCAGAGATAGCCTGGGGTGGGATGAGCTGCTACAACACTAGTTCTTTAACGCACGGTTGGGATTCGCAGCTTCTTCGCGGCGCGCCCTACTGAATTTACGTCCGCGAAGCGCTGGCTGGTGTTAGCTGAAACGGGAGCGCATCCTTTTAAGACGCGGTGAAGGTTTGGTAGCCCATTCACCGCATGCATAACATCACCGAAGACATCATCGTATCCCTGAACAAGTCGTACAGCTCGCTGAACGTTGCGATAAGGAGCCTCCGTCAGCTTTTACGTTCATGCGCGAGATAACGGACACAGTGAGCGCCGCTACACTCCGCGCGGCGTGCATATTCAACTCTTCGCGCCTTTCCTGTTTGCGATCATTGCATGTCTGATCCACTTCTCTTGACTCAATATCGCACATGTATTTCTTGACGGCAACTCTGTACTCTATATGTAGTCTAAATCACATCCTGCTTGGTCAAATTCTGCGTGGTCTGTATACTGTCTCAAACACTTGCACCGTCAGCCCCCGTTGAGTGCATTGCTGCAACTACCTGCGGACTGTATTAGTGTAAAATAAGATCCACAGGCGGGATATCGTGCGAGCGATTTGGGTTGTAGCCTGGCTGTCGTCAGCGTCGCGTTGCATATGACCGAACAAGGCCAGCAGAAAGCATGGCATACGATGACTGGTTGACGCATTACCATGGTGCATTCTTCATTAACGTGCGCGGAAAGACGAGCGTGCAGGATGCGCGTGCTTTGATCGCTGTCGCGGTGACCTACGAGCAACTCAGGGCACACGGAAATCTTCAGTGACGCGGTCGGGAAAGGAAAATTACATAGCTGGCACCCACCCAGACATGCGCAACGGTAGGGGCGTGAGTGTCGCGCGAGTGTTGACTCGGTCGCGTCGGTGGCGCGGTGACCTGCGACGGACTATGAGCACATGGGAACATGGACCGCATGACTGGTACCAAGGCCGCACATACCTGGTGCTCGGTCCAGACACACATGAAGGTATGCACCTGTGGGATGGACGCCGTTGACTCGGCTGCAGCGGCCGCGTCTGTGTCGCGCCGACGTGCGACGGAGCCTAGGCACACAATGGGTGTAGCACACAATTGCGATCGACATTGCACAGGCCGATGGTCCCATCCAGAGGTACGTACAGAGACGGGGTGCAGGATGGAGGTCCTTTGACGGGGTCACGGCTGCCTCGTCGGTGTCGCGGTGACCTACGACAGAATATTGGGCTAAAAGCGATCTAGAGCAAAAGTGCACATACCTAGCACACATCCTAGGTATGTGCACGGGATGTTCTGTGCTTGTTGCACGCATGCCACGGCCGTCGCGCGATCGGCGACGGCGGCGCCGTGACCTACGACGGAAACAAAGGACGCGGTCAGTGGGATGCACAAACCCAGCACAAATAGCATGTATGCGCGCGGGCGGCCAGCGATTGTGGCGTGCATATCGTGTCCGTCGCGGCGCCGGCGACGGCGTCGCCGTGATCTCCGATGCGGGAAGTAAGTGGTCAGAGGGCAAATCTCCGCGAGCTTGCGCAACGACGCAAGCGAGTCTGGGCCAAGCTGGTTGAGAATGCCGGGGACAAGCTCAGTGAGCTCCTTGACCTGGCCAACACCGTAGATGGCAAATGTGTTTGCTGATACCGCGGCATGCACTGCGATCAAGATTAGACCGCGAAGCGTAATCTCCGATTAAGTTGAGCACTGACCCTTCGGGTTCGAAAAGTGCAGGACATTGCCGTCCTCGCGGAACATATTGACCTCCTCGACACCGCTGATGGGCTGCACGTTAAGCTTCTTGAGCGCGGCCTGCAGTTTTTTGTCGTCGCCCTGGCCGCCGGTCTTGGCCTTTTGCACGATCTTGCGGCGCACGGTGCCCTTGCCGCCTGACAGGAGCTGAGAGCAAATGAATACGTCAGATGACGCTGCAGCGATAAACACATGAGAACGACGTACTTGGAGCTGAGGGCGTGCCTGCAAGCCAGCGAGACCAGCTGTGGGTACGGCGCCGCTGTGTCGCTGAGCAAACGCAACATCATGTCTCGCTCTGCAGTGTCGCCGGTGGAGCCAGGCATCATGGACACCAAGAAGCTAACATGCAGAATCGCCGTCCGCGCGTCGGAGATGCCGAGCATCGCAAGTGGAAGCACTGGGGGTGCACTCTGGCCGCACACTCCCTCGGCCTCTGTGAGCGGCAACCAGCTTTTCCCGACGCCGGCGTCTTCCAACAGCTGCGCGATCCCGGCGGGGGTCGTCGACCATGACAAAAGCACCAGAACGTAGGCGAGAGATCCTTTGTCAAGAGTGGGATAGTCGCTGTCGGAGGCTGGGCGCCGGCGCGATGACTGGACGCTGAGGCGAAGCAGCGTGCGAAGGAGTTTCTGCGCAGAGTCGCGAAGCAACTGATTGCGAGTGCCGCGGAAAATGATTAGAGACATTGCGAAAGAAAACGAGGAGTTGAACGAAATGTACAGCAGGTCTTCGAGGTCCTTGAAGGCGTGGAAAAATGATCTGCGGGCTTCCAGTAACGCCGTTTCCAATCCGTGGTCGAATGCACCTCGTTTGTCAAGCTCCGCTAGAACAGATAGGCCGAGGGAAAGACTTGCGCACCTGCCGCCACTCATAAGACGAGATCCATGCCGCGAGTCGGCGGCGGCGATGGTCGACGTAGCGGACGGCGTCGCTGCGTCTGCCGCGTCGCCTGGATCCAGCGCAGCCTACAAAAAATATGAACGTAATTAAACGAGCAAGCAGACTGAGGGATGAGGTGCGCACCTGCCGACACTAGTAACACGAGATCAATGCCGCGATTCGGCGGCGGTGGTGGTCGACGCGCCGGCAAGCGTCTGCTGCGTCTGGCGCGTCGCCTGGATCCAGCGCAGGCTGGAAAAAATATGAACGTGATTAATTGAATAGATAGGCGAGAACGTCGATGATGATACGGAGGTGCTGGGGCCAGGCGCGGTGTCGCGCGGCCATCGAGTGAGTCCAGAGACGGTTTCGGCGACAGGCGCCGGTGGCGTGCGAGGATTTCGCACATAACGATGAGCGCTATCCGGGATGTGCTGTCGGCGTAGATGACGGACGGCGACGCAGTCGTCGCGTCTCCGACGCGCAGGACGCGAAACCAAGGCAGTGCGTCGCGTCAGACGCAGACGCGGACGTATGCACGTCAAAACCCGGTCCAAACTTTGCGTCCCAGCCGGTGGCCTTGTTAGCCCACCCTTTGCTTTGACGCGACTGACCACCCCCCACGAGCATCTTTGCGCGGCTGCTCGGACTTTCCGATGTAGACCCCGGCCACGCAGGACGCCATCGCCGCGCGAGCAGCGCATAGATACGGTCGCGCCGTTCGCAGTCGTCGCCTCACTCGAGCCGCAGCTCGCTCTCGATCTCGCTTTCGCAATCCTTGACCGGCGCCGACCTGCAGCGCACGCTATCGAACTCGACCAGCGCGACGTCCGTCTCGGGAGTGAACGAGCCGTCGGCGACGCGGAAGCACGTGCGGCTTAGCCTGGGCAACTTCGCCATTGCCGGGCCGGATACGACGGCTAGCGTGCAGATGGTCGCGGCCAACCAGGGTGGGCGCATTACGGGTCTTACGGTCGTGCCGGGCGATCAGCCCGCGGACGAGCTTTTGGGCTCTCCAGATGGTCGTGCGGCCTATGCACCACCGTCAGATCCGCTCGCAGTAGAATCAGTCCAACGCACTATCGTAACGACGCGCCTGTATGTGGGTCAGTAGCCACCGACGGTGGGAACGGAAGCGGCGTACCATTATCGTGCCGGGATTGGCGCGAGGAGTTGCGCGCAGCGACGGCGATCGCTCTCCTTGGACTCGCGGTCATCCGCTGCTCGAGTTGATTACGAGATGATATGTTGCCTCGTGTCTGTGTATTTCGGTCCATACTCGTACTATGAAACATGCGTTGCTACTGCCAAAGTCCTATCCACGGAAATGGGCGCGTTGAGGTTTCTGTTAATATGGATTGGTGAAGAATATGGACCCTCTCAATGATAAGCTGACGCGCGCAATGGGCTCCTTATGTAATTGGTAGTTTGAGGTGCTGTGTATTTAAAACCCGCCATGAATCGACGCTGTTGAACCTTCACGAATAATCGCTGGGCACTCACAGGCTGCTTGCATTGTATTACCAGTAACAACGCTTTAGGACCGCAAAACAGCCGCGTTATAGAAACGCCACGCCCATATTTGGCCAGTATGAATGAGCATCGCCGCTCGATCTGCTTTCACCATCCATACTCCTCCGCATATAATCCAGACGGAAATCAACAGGCTCATCACCAGCCCCATGCCCTTCGATGGTCCCTGGCATGTTTTGCGGGGGTGTTTTTCTGCGTCTCCAGGAGCTTGCGAAGCTGATGATGCGCGTGAATCAATCGAGGCGGACTGTAGGTGTGAGGCGAAACAATGGTATGATTAACACCTGCAGTATCCCTGGTCAGCATAGCTCAATAGTAGCTCTCCCGGCGCACCTTCATGACCGACTGACCACAGCGAGATTGAAGGGCCAAGACTAGTCTGCGAGACGCTGGCAACGTGGCTACCTCCATCTCCTGAAACACCAGCAACGTGAGAGCAGCCATTCATGCCTTCGCTACCCGTTCCCGTAGAGTTGAGTACCTGACTCAGAAGCATTTCCGAAGCTGGCATGGTATTTCCTGCAGCCGCTTGCTGGATGGCGGCTATGCTGAGATCAAAAGCACCGACCCCGGCAGCTAGAGGAGTAAATAGGATGGGAAGACCACCCCAGCAGGCTATGCTGCTCACACTAGGCTGGATGCAACCCCCTAAGCTGATGTTGTGCTGTATGCGAACAAAGATACCGCTTTGGTTGCAGGTGAGAGATATAACAACGATCCGATTGCCAAGGAGCAGGATCGCTCTGCCGGAGTCGCCATCTGCTTGAGCAGAAAAGTACTGATGCGCAGCTTGCACGGACTTGTCCTTTGGAGGGTTAATGATATGAGCTGCGTGGAGCTGTCCAGATGGCCAGCCCATGATTTCTCGCAGGGCGTCATCGCACGGATGCCAGAGCCTAAAACGGGCCGGTCAGCCTAGCCCGTGTAGGTTTGTATGCATACATAGCTCCACTTCGCTTGAAAACTACGACAATCTTGTGTCTAGAAAGTGGCCACGCAGTGAGCGCCGTATCCTCACTATCGACAACTGTTGTGCGTCCTAGTCCAGACCAACCGTCTGCACGCGCTCACGGGCATCAGATCTACAATCAAAATGGGCGTATTCCGACTGACATGAATTCTTATCCTTTCCCCATTGCTCAATCGTACGCCCAAACGCAATCACGACGTGCTGGTCAAGCTCCTTTGTTGTTGTGCCGCGCAAATCCGTGCTTACGAAATGAGGAACATCGGGAAAATAAAACGGAAGTACGTCAAGCAAGACAATCTCCTTCTGCACGTGATATTAAGAATAAGTGGTAAAGATCGGAACTTCACGTACTGCATCTGCGTTGACGACTTGCCAGAAAGTGACCATTCCGTCCGAAGTTGAGACCCAAAACCGAAATTTATCCAGCCACTGGACGAACGTTGGAACAATCATAGTGTCAAACTGTACAACCGCTGCGGGACGTCCTGTATCAGTGGAAACAATCACGATTATACCATCGTGGCTGGCTAATGCAAGCAGCTCCGCTGAAGAATTGAAGGCGATGCAAGTGATGGGACGATGATGGAATTCCGTCCAGGTGCAAACTATAGGCAGAGGTGGGTTCTGCGGTGCACTCATCTGGGATGCAGGAAGGGCGAATGGTCTTAGAAGTTTCTGACGCATGGTGTCTTATACTCGAGCCTTGCGATACGTTGTTTCGGTCGCGGTGCTCTGTCCGACGCCCAAGCGCAGCATCATAGCACATCACAGCAACGTCCATCATTTCAGACCTCCACATGCTTGCTATGAGACTGAGTTGTTGTAATTTGTGTACCAGGGTGGTTGCCGAAAGTCGAGATCAAATGCACGACAAAATACAACCAGCTGAGCGGAATCAGGCGCGTGGTAGCAAGAAGCTTCTAGGAACGCTAATAATTGCCGCACGCTGCGAAGTAGAATCTGGAAGTATATACCCGCAGATCGAGGAGCCAACTCTCTTCATCCTCGATAAACATGCGTATGAGGGCGCCAGGAGAACGTCGACGAAGTCCGCGCTTAGCGAAAGGCAACCAGCAAGTACACGTAATTGCCACCGACAACCCGAGAGAGAAGCGGCAGGCTGGTCGTTTCTGATTACTAGCTGAGAATGATGCTGACTCACGACGCTCAGCTCGACGCCACGCAGAAAATTGAAGGCCAGGAGGCTGAAAACAGCTCTTGTTCCACGTGCACAGTCAATAGCTTGACGCGAGCGGCTGTTGCTGAGCTTCAGGTTCGTTGCATATGTATCAACGTCTCAAACTCATACATGGCCTCACACAGGCGCAAATCAGTCAACTTCAACAGACCTTGAATGATCATGTGGCGCGTCTGGAGGATTTCAAGGAGGTAAGCACGAGCTTCAACGGCTTTGAGAATGCCACTTAAATACCGTCAAGACTCACAGCCAGTGCCCAATTTGCAAAGAGACGATGTTGCGGCCGTTTACGTAGGTTAAATTACTCTAATTCTTTGGCACGGTAACGTTATCACCGTAGCAGACTCTCTAACTGCGGTTTGTGTTCGTCGACTCTGCAACCGTAACTTCTTCTGATGCGCCGCAGGTCATAGTCTCTGTGATCTTTGCCTCACGTGCCTGTTAGAGACAAAAGCTCCGGTCTGTCCGGTCTGTCGCAGCAAGATATCACGCCGTCCAGTAGCGGCGTACACCCTTCAAGACGTGATTCGGAGCTTGCTTGACGTACAGCCCGAGTCTGTGAGATCTCACGCACGCTGGGAGCCCGCCTGGAAACGCCTCGTGGCTCAATCCAATGCAGGCAGGCGACTGCAAGACCGATCAGGGGCTGGGTATTCTGGTCAACCGGTTGTGCCGTCTGGGGAGATCACGGGAAATACTGCATCTGGAGCAGCAGCTCAGCCGACAAGCAGCGATGGAGAATCCAACGACGATCTCCTTGCGTACTTAATCGAGTACTTCCACGGTCGAATTAATTTGTAATATTTTCTACAGCTAATTCACAGCTACTTCGAGTTGTAGAATATAAGAAGCTGAGAGCAAAATCAGAATGATGGATAACTCACCTCCGAGTTCATCTGAAGACAATCGCCAAACCCCTGATGCGCTGGCCTTGCGCGAAGCAAGGTGACAAGACAAGTGGATTGTCTGTGAGTTCGTGCTTGGCAACAGTCTTTGTTGTCAACTTGTTGTATAGATACTGAGCAACGGTCGCGCTGTTCTACAACATGAACAAGGAACGGCCGCATGAAATCGGGGGGTCGGGAAAGTTTTTTCGTTTTCCTTTTTGCATCTGCTTTAAATACTGGGAGCGTGGGGGTCCGGGAGGCCATTATGGAGCCGGATTCATCGGTGGACTTGCTCGCTCGCCTCGCGATTCAGGTGGGGCATTTACGGCAAGAAGTAGCCGTGCAGCAGCAGCAGCTGGATGCTGCTCGGCAGGAACAGTCCAACTTGAAGAACGAGATAAACGCAGTAAGACTGGCACAGGCAGCTTGGCTTATCCGCAGAGACAGTCGAGCGAGGTCGAATTATTCTGTTTCCGGACTTTTGACTCAGGCTCAGGGGAAGCTGGAAGTGCGTTCCTACTGCATGATTGTGTTTACCGCTAACCGACGAGTGGTGCGATGTTCAGGCATTTTCTGCTCTCAGAGCAGATGTCAAGTCTGGGAAAAAAGAGCTAGAACTGCTGAAAAAGGTGCTTGAACAGTCCTCTTCGAAGCGTGAGGTGTGTGGCGTGATTTTGGGTAGTCAGGAGTGACATGGATATTAGATCGCCGACAACATACGCAACTTGCTAGTCTGCCGGATCTGTTATACCGATGGGGCAACGCAGTCAGTAACATCAGTAACATTCCCACTCAATCTTTGCGCTGAACAGGTAATGCAGGTGTCTGTCTTGTTGTTTTCAGTCCATATGCCACGATTGTATCGACAACATCGCTTGCGCAACTGCCGAGGATATGGTACAAGCGCCTCAGTGTCCATTCTGTCGAGCTCACCATATCGAAATGCGTGAAATCAGTCTTATAAAACGTCTTTGGATTATAGTTACAGAACCATAATGCATCGTACATGACGGCAGCGGTACCGGAACGCGACTTGCATTGTTACGATTGCCACCGGGCACGAACAGACATAAGGGTACATAGCTCCAACTTGAAAACCTAGCCAGCTCATGCTTCGACCTCAGCAGAGGAATCCTGAGAAAGTCCACTAGCATGTAGTATATCTTTGAGTAACTGAGATGGATGTGCGTTGAGTGAGATTAGGGTGCATGTTGAACACTCGATCACTCCCGGTGGCGAACTTGCACGGCAGGCCTGGCAGACGTTGTGACCTTTACCGAGTTAGCTCATTCATAGTTATGCCGAAGTTCTTACCGCAATCAAGCCTGCCCGTATGGTGCTGGTCAGCACATATCGTTAAAAAAGGTTGAGCTAGACGGACGCAAACGTTGCACTTGCAACCGACTTGCATTTTGGGCATCTCAACCCCCGAAATGTCTGAGTGAGTGCACATATTGTCCTCAATTTACCGGATCAAAGATCAACTTGCACATACCTCTCTCAATAACAACCGACACTCGTGCAACTGTGAGTGAATCACATCGGCCTCGGCCGTGATGGAAGCCCTTTCTGATTTGAGCACCTTATTTTGCTGCGCTGAGAGTCAGAAGGACTATTAACTCAGCCAAGATGAGGAATTGCCTTCTGTACGTGCCTGAGGGCCTCGATGCAGCTTCCCAACAACGTAGACAGTTCGTCTGCACCTTCGGATGAAGCATAGACGTTTTGAGCGCTTGGCGCGGCCTGCAAGCATATGAGCTGGGATCTGAGTGCAGCATTTAAAGTTGTAGCAGCAGAGGCTTCCTTAGCCAGCGCGGCTTTGGAAGATACAAGCGCTGCTACTTCGGATTGAAGCTGAATAATAAGATCACTCTGGTCGCTCGACATGTGGGGGAGACAAGAAGTTGCGGCAATGGACAAAACGAGTGTAAATAAGGACGCCGTTACAACCTGTTGACGGCAGTGAGTATGATGGTAGTCACATGCGCGTTGTATTTTGAGTTCGAGTGCTTGATCAATAGGCGTGCTACAATATCAACGTGCACTGTTGTTCACGTATTGGTTAAAAGCAGGTAAATTTTTGCTCTGGCTCGAGTATGGAGTTTCCATTCTCTCCATACGGAAGTTGGCCCCCGGTGAATCCAGATTCCACAGCTGCTCCAAAGCGCAAGGCTCAGGCCACCTCTGTTATTGCCGGGACACGCGCTCCGCCTTCTAAACGCGCGAGAAATGTAGGACACCCAGGTGATGTTTTTTTCTTGAAGTGTGAACAACGTGTCGCTGACTCCGCCCTCCCGACGAACTCTCCTCTTCTCAAACCGCTGTAACACATCATTATATTGCCATAACTCATAGACGGCAACGAGGCTGAAAAGCAACAAGGTGGGCACCGGCATCAGTGTTGCGTTGTGTATTCACAAGGCGAAAAGTGTGCGCACAGCAGCTGCCACCACCGCGGGCATCGCGCGAGCATTTGTCCCGTGCCAAAAAACCGACTTCACTGGCTGAGCCAGTTCATAACAAAGCAGTTGCGCCGGCGAACCCTAAGAAACGGGCGGTTGTATCACGTGCGAAACGTATCATGATCGTTCAAGACGTTGACATGGTGCGAGACGGTACGTAGTCTCACGATCCACATGATTGGTCTGACACGACCTGCAAAATAACTCAGCTGTGACAGCTCACCCATCAAGCGGACCACAGCGTCGCACAAAAGGTGCACCGTTCAGGCACAAGAAGCAGGCTGAGCAAGCACCACTGCCAACCGTCGCTGAAGAGGTGCAATCTCAAAAAGCCCAGCCACAAGGTAGGCTCCGGAGCGTCGGGTATAGCATGGATGCGCTCAGTGCGAACTACCCACAGCTCCAACGCTTGAAACGTATTGTGCAGAACCCAATATGCGTCGATTTTCGCCTGAACCAGACTATTTTTGTGAGTGACTTTATGAATCACTACGCGATCTGACATACTGTATTAGCGAGCCTGGGTCCCCGATTCCTGCAGCCACCTAATGCTGCTGCACGGCAACTGAATGAGTCGCTACCGGGTGAGACATTTGCGAGCAACCCTGTTGCTCCTAGAGTTGCTCCCACCATGCTCGAATGTGAAAGACGTGTCGCGAGGATCGGAGTGACACAGCTATGGGCTCCTCACGCGCGGCTGTAGCAAAAGATTTTTCCTCAAGTGAGGTCGACTATATAACTCTCCAGCTTGCTGTGCTCAATATTCAAAGGGTGTGTATTCTCCTCTCAGTTATTCCACTGTTGACGATTGAAGCACAGGAGCAACGGGCGATGAAAAAAGTACTCCTCAAACTCACCGCCGAAGGACATCCCAATGGCTGCATTGGTCGGAGGTTCTTCCAAATCCCCTCAGACGATACGTAACTGTACTCGAATTTACCCGAAATATATGCCCGAAGCCTACACCAAATCTAAATTCTGTGTCACTGCTTGAGGCAGCAACGAGAGCGCCACGTGGTTCTCGAAAGCAAGCGTATCCGCGACGATCAGTGCACAATGGCAACGATCAGCGCGTTACTCTACAATCTGGATGCCAAAGTTGTTTCCGTGTTGTACATTCGAGATGAGAATTCCGGCAACACTCTCAGATCAGCACAAAACATTCTGAATACAACGTTGGTAGATCGGTTGAACGGCTGAATGGGCTAAACTGCTGAATCAGCTGAATTGGCTGGAACGGCTGAATCAGCTGATTCAGCTGATTCAGCCGACTGCAGGTACGCACCAGGTATACACGGCCCTATGAACCCGGCGTGTTCCCGATGCGGTACAAAGCCCATCCACTGGGCCTTGTGTTTACCAGCCTGATCGTGCCAGAGATATGCCGGGTCCGGCGGCCTTGTGTTCCGCGATTGCTCCGAGCCGGGAACACGCCGGATATACGTGGCCGGCTGGACCTTGACCGGTTCCGCCTGGTAATAGTCATGGTCCAGTAGAGCGGGTAACATGCACGGTCCAGGTGTGCACTGGAACCAGACTAAATATAAACCATATATACCTCCAATATATTAAGCATGCTACATTTACACTTCAGACGGACGCATGGACCTCAAATATTCTCGGCTCGATATAGTTGCGTAACACAAGCCGGCGTGCACCCAACATATTCCACCTCAAGAAACAGTCCTGGACGAGACCGTTGTGGACCAAGCCTCCGACCGGAATATTCCGACCTGTTCCAGACGGAGAAATAGCCCCACGTGACGCTGAATATTCCGGTCCGGAATATGCGGGGGTTCTCGTTGTGCTGTCGCCGAACCTACTCGTGTCACGACTCTGCCTCCTACCCCCACCAAACGCTTGCCTTCTTACTCTCAACCTTTTTTCTCAACACACACACACTTGCCGATATCAGCATGCAATTTGTATCCGCGCTTCTCGCCGTGTTCTTCGCTGCCTTGGTCTCGCTGGTTGCTGCACAGACGGACGCTCCGGGGTGCGCTCGCACATGCTTCACCACTGTTCTCGGTGCCAGTGAAGGCGGCGCATCGCAATGCGTGAGCAACGGGGTGCGTGATGCGTCTCTTCTGTACCATCGTTTCACTAGACTACAGACTGACGTCGCGTTCCGCGCTCATAGCTCGACTGGATCGTGTCCAAGGTTGACGCCAAACAAACAAACCTCACAACGGCCGAACAGAGTGTCGCCGCCGCGTGTGTATGTAGCGTAGACGGTGCCGGGGAGGTCCACGACGCCGCCGTTGCGTGTGTCAAAGCGACGTGCGCGGACCAGCAGTCGACCATCTTCACGGCTGTGCGCTCCATTTGTAACGGTGCGCTTCGTTTGTGCTCGGCAACGAGTATGCTAACTTGATTTGGTACAGGGAACTCGCACACGGACAACGTCGCGGACAATGCCAAGGATGCCGCGCCAACGTCGCACCCCTTGGCATCCTTCACGCTCGCTTCTGTCCTCGCTGCTGCCGCATGCTGGTCACTTTGATTTGCTTTGTGCGGAACACCAATCATTGTATTAGGATCTGTCGACGCGCTGTAGTTCTATTCTGGCACTCCGGTCAATACAGATACCCCGAGCCTGCAACTTGCACTACCTGTCTTCATCTCGCTGTCGACCACTTCCATTCGTCTCATAGACATCCGGATTGAGCAGAGCATCGTGAACGTCTATTGCGAATGACATGACACATAGTCCAAATGGCAAGATGTTCATACGCCCTCGCGGATCTGCGACCCTACCTCGAACGGCTAAATTCACAGTCTCTTGCAAGGTAAATTGTACGTTAGATATCACTTTGCCCGTACCGAACTCCAGCTCTATGGAGCCTGCTATGGACCGCCGTAACTTCAATGCTGAAACCCTGGGGCGGGAATGTTCAAATCCGATCCTTTTTTTCTTTTGATAGCTCAAAGCTACGCCAGACGCGAGCCGTAGCCTCTATGTACTTAGTGAGCCAAAGCGCGTCATGAACTCCGCAGCAGCAAGTCTGTGCTTCGGGTATCAATGGCAGCTCCAGCTCAGTTCATATTGCTACAACTGGGTGAGAATGAACGACATATATGGTACAATCAACGAAAATAAGGAGTGCATTAATCAATCGAATGCAATACACAGTGAAAAATTCAGGTTTGAAAAGTTGCTGCCTTCGGCGACTCACTATGTGGGTCCTCGTATAACACACCATCGGGCTCTCGCACGACTGCCCTGTTGAGCGCCAAATCCGCGAACAGTATGCCGAACTGTTCCGCAGCTACCTCAAATCCCTTCCAGCTCGGTAGTCGAACGGTTATGGTGTCTAATGCTCGACCATAGTCTCGCACGAGACCGGGCAGTAAGCGCAGAAACCATCGCTCCAGCACGCAGGCTCTTTGACGCGAGCGCTCTTCTAGTTGTCTAAACGTAAGACGGGTGCGGCTGTGGGAGCTGGATCAATTTAAGACATCGTTGAGGGGGCTTACGCACCAGGTATCGAGTACGCTGAGCTTGGGTATCCTGCCTGCATCATACGTATCCGCGCCTGCGTTGCCTGCATCTGCAACTGATGCATCTGCAGCTGATTAACCTGAGGTTGTGTCATGTTTTGATTCGAGATGGGTTGGATATGTTGCGGGGTAGTTGAGAGATGGTTCGGCACCGCGAACAGATATTGGGCACACTCCACGTGCAATGTGCGCAGATGAGGCAGACACAATCTCGCAGACGGTGATTCGACTGTTGGGTCTGGGTCTTTGCTGTTCCCAAAGTAAGCGGAACCGTCGCGCTCGCATGTGATGACCAGTCGTAGGATTGTCACCACAGGAAGTGAGAGCTGAGCGGTCAACAAGGCATTGAGAGCAAGACCGCTGAGCTCAATCCGGGCGATGCGGGAAATCACTGCTGGAGAAATGTCCGCTATTTCGCCAAAGACACGACGGAAAAGCTCAGCATTTGTCGGAGGAACAGATAGATGCTGCGTCGGACTCAGATGCTGCTGCAGGTGCATCTGACCAGGGTGCTGCAGCAGTTGCGTCTGCAGTTGCATCTGGTGCACCTGCTGCAGTTGTATATGTGGATGCAACATATGTTCGGTTGGCGCATACATCGGTGCCAAGATGCTGAGGGTATCCCGTTCTGCGGGATCGCTGATACCAGGAAGTTTGTACTGCGTGATCCCATAAGATACAGCTGGATCCCGTTCCGATATCGCTGCCAATTGTACCCCATGTGCCAAAACGCACAATGTGATATCGCATGCGGTGGTTGACGAGACAAGCATTATGAAATCATTGACAGCAGTTCCAGCAAGTGCCGCTGCGACTAATGAGATGTTCTCGAGTTTGAGCGAACGCCAACCTTCCGATCTCAGAAGAGGGGAATATTCAATGCGTTCCAGCCGGCCCGGGACGGAAAAGCTCGAAGGAATGCCAAAAAGTTTCAAAATTCGTAACGTTGCCGGCGGCTTGCAGGTAGACAGTGCCGTGATTACGGCTTCTGATACTCCCATCAGCTCGAGGTGTCGCAGGGATGGCAGTTTCTGCAGGAGTTGTATTTGCTGAGGTATTAAGCCGGATGACTCAAGGTGGAGTGTGGCTATCAGTTTCTCCAGCGAGCGCATCTGCATCATATCTGATGAAATGGTGCATAGTGGAAGATGTAGAGTGCGAAGCACAGGAAAGCGCTGTGCCATATTGGTCGGCAAGACAATTGGACGGCGCCCATATGTTGAGACACGTATGTCGAGCTCTTCAAGGGCTGGCCACCCGGTAGCGAACTCCAGCATTTGGAACACTTGTTGGAGAGCTGAGTGGTTTGGTAGGATACACCAGCGTTGTATATATGGGGCGAGCTCCGAGCGAAGGTCGTACGTCATCCAATGGCTATTCGGGTACTTGGGACCAATGAAAGTTGGTGCTGCCCTAGGGCCGTTGACCTGAGGGTTCATTGGCCCGGGTTCGTGAAGCGGGATAAAGCTGCGCAACCGCAGTGGCGTGTTCTGATGATGTTTTGCTATCCACCTTAGATCAGCGGATGTCCCGATATCACCATCGGACCAAACGGTCGGAGCTGTCAGGAGGAACGATCTCCATGCGCGCGAAATAGAGCACATGGTGATGCGATCGGCCAGCGAGAGCATCGAGCAAATGCGGACCACCATTTCAGCTGGAAGAACGTTCACAATGGATCGCAGGGCCGAGTTGCATCGCTGCAAGTGATCAGCGAAGGCGGCATGCGCGGATTGCAAGGCGCGCGACGAGAACGCGACGATTACGTCAATCCTATGTGGCATGCATGCAGCCACATGTCAGCGAAAGTCACTTTCTGGGGGAAAATATGTACTAACGGTGTGCCGACAGGTATTTCTCGTTCAAGAAAGGCGCGTATCTGGCTATACAACGCTTGGGACGGGTCGTTTGACGACATGAGAGGACAACGTGCAATGCTGCCGCGCTTTGCCGCCGATTGGTTCCGCGGATTAATGCCCCCAAGTTGTATATTGTATGGCTGATTGACGTCCCGGAATAGACCTTGCCTAGAGGTTATGTATTACTGCCCCAGGTTCACAAACAACTGAAAACTCGGGAACGCGATTTGGTCGTGTATATTCCGAGTCTATGTATAGGGTGTTGGCAATATTTTTCGTATTTCCGTAATTTAGTCTCCGCAGCATCACCCTCGTTCGCCGGGCTTCTACGGATTCGACCTTCGAGCTCAGCGATCCGGCGTTTATCCCGCTCCCACTCTAGCCTTCTGCCCCATGTCCTCCACCACATCAACCATCTCCCACAAGCCATGCATATCTTTGTTACCTATTGAGATATTTTTTATGTGTTTCAGAACTTCAGTGTCTACAGACCCTACACGCCGCCATTCTGGCGTGCAAACTGGGAGCGAGGCGTAGCAGGTAGCGTGCTGGAACCAACTCAGATGGAAAAGAAGCTTCTTTTCGGACGTGCAAATGCTCGACGTACTGCAAGTTTGTTTCAGTAGGAGGTTTGCGGATCATCTGGATATACGCTCACGGTGAAAGCGGTCGGAAAGACCGCGAGACATTGACCACAAGCCATCTGACACCTCAAGAAAGTACGCACTTCAAAATTGCCATCCTTCGTGCTTGGGGTCTTCACCATGCCTTCAAGCACATGGACGTGCGCGCTCGCAAACGCAACTGGTTCCCTCAAGACGACGAACCGTTCATAACTCGCAAGACCGCAATCTACGACGAGTTATCCGTTTCGGATTTAAGCGACATCGGAACCGTGCTCATCTGGGCTGGGGCGTAGGCCCAGCATTATATTACATTACTGAAGCAGCACATGAACTGGCTCTTGGTGGAACATGGCCCGGCTGTGTATGCCCGACGCTGCGTGGCAGTTGATCGGCCAGAGACAACTCAGCATCAACCACAGGACTAACACGATGGGTCAAGGTGAGCAATTCTTCTGGGACTACGACGGGAAAAAGATTTAGCACGAGCGCGGAGTTGAATACGAAGACGCCGAGGAGAGCATCGTCACACCGATTGGCGTGAGACCGTTCGTCGAACCTCTTGATACGGATGACACTTGTTCGTACATTATATATGTCATCATGATATATAATTTTGATTGATCATGCTGGCTGCAGGTACTAAATGCAGGGCCGTTGAAGGTTTGGAACTCTGGAACGAGAGCAGTGAGTTGGACGGCTCTGAGTGGTTGACGAAGCAGCATACTAATGCTCATCAGGAAACTGGCCGTATCTCACTGATTATTTTCAGTTTTGATGTGTTCTCGGTCGTCATGGGATGCGGCTTCCTGGCCGTCTCACTGTCAATGTCTCCGAATATACATTTGATCCGGTTGTACATCGACAACCCAACACGCACCAACCTTAACACTGTAACCACCGACCAATACGACGAAGAGCTCTTCAGTATCTGTCCGTATGACATATAGGGCGAGCCAGAGGTCCTGGGTGAGCCGATTTCTATTCCAAGGTTTTTAAGAGCGCTGTTCGAGTCACCCGAGGAGGTGACGGAGCCCACGTTCAATACATGCAGGAAAGGCACTAATACGGCTTTGAACACATTTCCTGGAGACTGGTAATACAATTCCTGCCTGGACATGTTCGTCGCGGAACGCTTCTAGATCTGGTGGTATCATCAACGCGCAAGCGGCAAGGTGCACGGACGACCACACAACCAGAACTGCCGCATGTTCCGGACCGGAACATTTGTGGTCACGGGGGCGTGTTCCCCCGTAGAGAACGTGTCGGAACATTTTGGTTCGAGGCTCGGAACAGTAGGAGGCATGTTACCGAAATGTTCCCTAGGAGGGAACATGCGTGATACAGGTGCCCTAAGGAACCAACATGTATTGCGCCCGAAACATTCCCAGTACATGGGTCCTTATGGACCACAAATATAATTCATTTGGAATATGCCCGATCTACAAGGGTTGGTAACAATGCCGATCCAGAACGGGTATGGAGGTGGCATGTTCCTGCCCTTCTGAACCACCACAATTCCAAATCGGGAACATGCCGGGCTCATAGGTGCGATGTATCTGGCATATTACTATCGCGGGGCAGTTTGGGAACATGCGGGCCTATAGACACAGCGTATCCCAACGTGGGTACAATGTCGTAACATATGGGCTCATGGATCAGCACTATCTCGCGGCAGTAACATGCCGGGTTCATAACCCTTATGTATCCGGTATGTAATATTTGAATTAATTGAATTAATTGGAATCAATTGAATCAGCTGAACCTATTTACATGCCGGATACATAAGGGTTATGAACCCGGCATGTTACTGCCGCGAGATAGTGCTGATCCATGAGCCCATATGTTACGACATTGTACCCACGTTGGGATACGCTGTGTCTATAGGCCCGCATGTTCCCAAACTGCCCCGCGATAGTAATATGCCAGATACATCGCACCTATGAGCCCGGCATGTTCCCGATTTGGAATTGTGGTGGTTCAGAAGGGCAGGAACATGCCACCTCCATACCCGTTCTGGATCGGCATTGTTACCAACCCTTGTAGATCGGGCATATTCCAAATGAATTATATTTGTGGTCCATAAGGACCCATGTACTGGGAATGTTTCGGGCGCAATACATGTTGGTTCCTTAGGGCACCTGTATCACGCATGTTCCCTCCTAGGGAACATTTCGGTAACATGCCTCCTACTGTTCCGAGCCTCGAACCAAAATGTTCCGACGCGTTCTCTACGGGGGAACACGCCCCCGTGACCACAAATGTTCCGGTCCGGAAAATGCGGCAGTTCTGGTTGTGCCAGTGTTAGAGAAGAACTGCCAGTAGGTACTCAGATTGTCGGCTGTGACTGATTGAAGCTGGCTTCAACTGTGATAGACAACACGAACAAGACCATACAAAAGTGGAGAATGTAAGTGCTTTCCGTGTGCCGGCAACTGCTATGCTGACTGACAGTTCGAATTCTATCAGCCTCTTTGCATCCCAACATCTTCGAACGATGCAGACAATTGACCGGCTGTTATTTTTGGCATGGAAGAATCCACGACAAATGACAACAACGAATTTCGTACATCAGATATTATTTTAATATCACTCTGCTAGTACCGAGCTCCAGTTTGCTATGCGCCGGACCGCCGTTGATTTATTGCTGAAACCCTGGGTCGAAAATGTTCAAATTCGATCCGGTTTGTTCTATCTGATAGCTTGAAGCTGCGCGAGCCATACCTTGTACTCTACTTGGCTGAGCGAAAGCATGTCATCAACTCCGCAGCAGAGTCTACACTTCGGGTGCCAATGGCAGCCCCAAGCTCAATTGATATTGCTGGGACTGGTTGAGAATGAACGACATATATTGTACCATAAACGGACATGACGAGTGCCTTGATCAATCGAATGCATTGCACAGTAAAACGTCAGGTCTGGAAAGCGGCTGCCCTTGGCAACACGCTATCTGGGTCCTCGTACAGCACACCATCAGGCTCCCGCACGACTGCCCTTTTGAGCGCCAAACCCGCAAATAACATGTCGAATTTGTCCACAGCCGCCTCAAATTCCTTCCAGCTCGGTAGCCGAACAGTAATGTTGTCCAATGCTCGACCATAGCCCCGTACGAGACCGGGTAGTAAACGAACAAACCATCGCTCCAGCACATAGGCTCGGTGACGCGAGCACTCTTCCAGCTGTCCTAACGATAAAACGGGAGCGGCTTTGGGGGCTCAATAAAATGTAAGACATCGTTTACGGGGCTTACGCACCTGGTATCGAGTGCGCCGAGCTTCGGTATGCATTTGCCTGCAATATACGTATTTGCGCCTGCGCCTGCGCCTGCATCTGGATCTGGATCTGCAGCTGATTAAACTGAAATTGTGTCATGTTGGGATCTGTGAGCGGCTGAATAGGTTTTGGAGTAGTTGACGGAGGTTTCGGCAACGCGAACAGGTATTGAGCACACTCCGCGTGCAAAGTGCGCAAGTGAGGCAGAGACATTCCCGCAGACGGTAGTTCGACAGTCGTGTCAGAGTCTCTGTTGTTCCCAAAGCATGCGGAACCATCACGCTCGCATGTGATGACCAGTCGTAGGGTAGTTACTACAGGTAGTGAGACCTGAGCGGTCAACAAGGCTTTGAGAGCAAAATGTTGAACTGCGAAGGGAGAAGAGCAACCATAAGTTGATATTCATCAGTATCTATGAGAATAGTACAAACCTGCGAAGGGAGAAGAGCAACCAGAGAATAACTCGGTGCTTCCCATCGCAGCTATATAGCCATCGGAATTTGCCGGGAAGGTGCATTTAGAGTCACGTAGAGTCATTGGACTACTCCGGGAACGTTTGGAAAGGTACGGAAGGGTCGAGAAGATTCCAGAATTCAACACTCCCCCTGAATCTTGAGAGTCGTTAGCCTTCGGAAGGCGAAATTCCTAGCATTCCTCTGAGGCACATGACGTCCGGGCGCGCAAGAGGCTTGGTAAAGATATCTGCAATTTGATCTGCGGTTGGGACGAATATTGGTTCGAGACGTTTGCCATGGACTGTGTCGCGTAGCCAGTAGAAGCGTAGGTCGAGATGTTTCATTCGGCCATGGTGTTCAGGATTCTTGGAAACAGAGATAGCGCTTTGGTTGTCAATGTTCAACCTGGTAGGGTATTCAGGTATGATGCCGATTTCCGTAAGTAGGTTTCGCATCCAGACAGCGTCTTTTCCTGCATCCACTGCTGCGATGTACTCTGCCTCGGTCGTTGATAGTGCGACTACTCCTTGTAGTTTAGACGACCAGGATACCGCTCCGCCCGCTATCATCAGCACGAAACCTCCAGTTGATCTGCCATTGTCCGAGTTGCCTGCATGGTCTGCGTCTGTGAATGCTTCGAACAGGCGGTCTATGCTGAACAAGTCTCGTCTGTATGTGAGCTTCATGTCCTTCGTTTGTTGGAGGTAGCGCATAAGGTGCTTAACGGCGTTCCAATGGGCAATACCGGGGTTTGCTATGAATCGGCAAAGCGTGGAGACAGTGAAGGATATGTCTGGTCGAGTGGAGGTAGCGACGTATAGTAGTGCGCCAACCGCGTTTCCGTACGGGTACTTCGACATCTCTTCCTTTTCGTCGTCTGTGGTTGGGCAATCTTTACGTGATAGTTTTAACCCTGGGGCCATTGGGGTGGATACACCGTTGCAGCTTGTCATGCCAAAACGCTCGAGTAGTTCGTTGATGTATTGGCGCTGTGAGAGTTCGACGATGCCTTTCTTCTTGTCTTGGTTGATTGCGATTCCAAGTAAGAATTTCGTGGGTCCAAGATCTCGAAGTGCGAAGTGGGTGGCGAGGCGGGTGATGATGCTATCGATAAGTTTGTCGCTGCTGGCTGCGAAGGTACCGTCGTCGACATGGAAAGGCAGTAGTGCGAAGTCGTTGTCTTTCCTGTACACGAAGAATGATCCGTCGCAGTATATTGCTTTGAAGTCAAGTTCGACAGTGAGCGTATGATGCAGTTTGATTTGCCATGCTCTGGCGCCTTGCTTCGTGCCGTACAGTGCCTTGCGGAGCTTGAGCACCATGTTCTTTCCTCCCATGGTGAAACCTTCTGGCTGTGACATGTAGACGTCTGCGTCGATATCTCCATTGAGGAACGCGTTGCTGATGTCGATGGAACGTAGTGAAAGGTTTAGACCGGCGGCAAGTGCTAAGACTGTGCGTATGGACGCCATCTTTGCTGTGGGGGCGAATGTTTCGAAGTAGTTGACGCCATGCTGTTGTGTGAATCCGCGAGCGACCAATCTGGCTTTGTATCTTTCGATTGAGCCGTCTGATTTGCGTTTGATTTTGCAGACCCATTTACACCCAACTACTTTGGCGCCGTCTGGTTTCTCGACTAATTCCCAGGTTCCATTGCGCTCATGTGCTGCCATTTCCTCAGCGAAAGCTTCTGACCATTTGATTGAATCAGGGCGGGTAGCTGCTTCCTTGAAAGTGCGAGGTTCACCGACATTGATATCGACGTTTGCAGTGAAGTATACTTGTTCCGTGTCGTAGTCTTCTTCGTCTAGAAGTTGTTCTACTTGGAGGAGTTGTTCTACTTCGTCGTCGGAATCTTGGACGTGATGAGGATCGGCTAGTATGGGTCCATCGACTGGGGGTGCTGCTTGTAGAGGCTGATTTGCGTGCTCTGCAGGTTCCAGGGATGGTCCGCTGACTGGGGGTGCTGCTTGTAGAGGCTGATTTGCGTGCTCTGCAGGTTCCAGTGGTGTTCGTCTGGCGCGATCGGCTAGGGGAGATTGCCAATCTCTAGGTTCGTGGCGTTCGCGTCCTGATCGGCGTGGTTCAGGTGCAGGAGGAGGCACAAGAGGAGTTGGTGGACGAGGAGGTGTTGTTGGCGCGGCTGGTCCGGTTGTGTTGGTTGTAGTGGGAACAGGTGTTGGAGTTATTCGTCGAGGCTGTTGATCTTCAGAATCGCTGTCCCCCCCTGAATCCAATACTTGTGGGAAGTCGATAGACTCATGCCCTTTGTCTAGTTTGGACAGTGGGAAGAACCGTTCATCAAAGTCGACTCGCTCCGAGATGATGGTCTTCTTCGTGACTGGGTTCCATAATTTCCATCCCTTGTAGCCTGGTGGGTATCCGATGAACACGCAGGGCACCATGTGCCAGTCGAGTTTGTTGCGCTTGTCTCTCTGAATGTGGGCGTATGCGCGACATCCCCAAACTCGCAGGTGCTTCAGATCGGGTTTGTCCTTGTACCAGTACTCGTATGGTGTTTTAGGTTCATCTTTACCAGTGAGCGATGATGATGGCATGCGGTTCCAGACGTGTATGAAGGATGCGAGAGCTTCTGCCCAGAAACTCTGTGGGAGTCCTGATTCTGCCAGCGCAGCGACGATCCCTTCTACCAGTGTTCTGTTGGCTCTTTCAGCAACACCGTTTTGTTGGGGTCGATTGCGAGTGGAGTCTCTCCTTTCTATGCCGCTGTCTCCGAGTAGTTTATCCCAGTCCTTTCCGATGAATTCTCCGCCTTCGTCGAATTGTACTGCTTTGATCTTCTTGCCAGTTTGCGTTTCCGCGAAGGCCTTGAAGCGTACGAACTCGTCGAAGGTATCTGACTTCTTCCTTAGAGGGAAGGCGGCGTGGAATGATGACTTGTCGTCGTGGAAAGCAACGAAGTATTTGTAGCCCGACACGGAAGCTGTGGGCATGGATACTATGTCGCCGTGCACTAGGTCTAGTACTTCTTTCGTCTTGGTTCCGGTGGATTTGAAAGGATTTGAGTGCATTTTACCGGCGAGGCATGGTTCGCAAATAGGGTCGGGCTTTCGCTTGACGTCAAATTGGATTCCTGTGACCATATTTTCGCGCATGGCTTTCTCTATCCCTCCTATATGGTGATGCATGGTACGTCTGTGCCATAAGGAGATGTCGAGGGGTAGTGATGCTCGATGGGCGAAGGCGATCTCTGAGTCTGGTCGCGCGGGCTTCATGTCTGCGTATCCAAGGTAATTGTCCCCAATAGTAGCAGTGAATCTAGTGGCGTCATTCAACGTGAACACCATCTTATTCTCTTTTGCAGTCAAGGTCATTCCTTTCTCTTTGACGAGGTAGTTGACGGAAATCAAGTGACAATTGAGTGGTGGGACGTGCAATACATTGGAGAAGGCAATTGGTTCTTTCTCGATACCATTTACAACTGGCGTGAATATGACTGTCCCTATTCCTTCTGCCAGCACAATGTTTCCATCGGCGACGCGGACTTGGGCATTTGACTTTTCATAGGTGGCAAAGAATTCTTTTGATGGCGTCATATGAGTAGAGGCGCCTGAATCTGCCAGCCATGATTGGTCAGTCACGAGTGTAGTGGATGTAGATAGGGCTACGCTTGCCGTGTGTGCAATGGGGCCAGATGAGTGGGTGACAAGAGCGGTGTGGTTGGCGGATTCGCTGCTGCTCTTGAGCTTGAGCGCGGCTATCTCGTCCTTCAGGGCCTTCTCTTTCTTTTCGAAGCAGTTCGTGTCCTTGTGACCTGTCTTGTCACAGAACGCGCACTTGGGTTTGTCCTTTTGACGACAGACTTCGGCAGTGTGGCCAGGTTTGTTGCAAATCGAGCACTTCACCTTGGTCGTGGTCGATGCAGCAGCAGCAGTGGTGGTCGGCGTAGTTTCAGCCATGAGGACGCCGGCGGAGGTTTTCTTTAAGCCGTAGAGGCCTGGAGATGTCTTCCGGTTCAGGTCTTCAGCGACGAGTCTGTCCTCAAGTTTGTCAAGGTCTAGGAGTGTTGATTCATCTCCGAGTAACCCGTTTACAAGAGTGGCGTTGACTTTGTCTTCAGAGAGGGCCCGGACAACGGTGATGGAGATCATCTCGTTATCCAGTTTGTCGATGGTATAGCTTTGTCGCGGCGCTGCTTGATGTGGTTCATTGCGTCCTTGACTCTGGCTATGAAGGCTCCGAGTTCTTCGCCAGGGTTGGGGCGCATGGCTGAGAAATCAACGTATGCGTTGTAGCGCGATGCTGCTTTAACAACGATGTGACGTTTCTTTATTGCGGCCCAGAGCGCGACGCCGTCCATGAGATGTGTTTCCACGGCTCGTTTCTCCTCGATTGACAGGGTAAGTGCGATTGCACCTGCTGCTGCGCCGTTGTCGTCAGTCCAGGTTTCGAGTAGATCCTCTTGCTTGGCAATGAGTTCGTTCTCGGCTTTGAGTGCGTCGTCCTTGAGCGCAGGGTGGGCCCTAGCTGGTACGATTGGTTTCGCCTTTTCTCCTAGGATGATGCGTAGCCATTTCTTCAGGAGCAGGTATGATTTGATGTCCTGTTCCCAGGCTGCGTAGCCTCCCATCTTCAGGGGCGTGATCTTGAATAACGTGCTGTCGCTCATGTTGAGGGCAGGCGAGGGCAGGTTTACTTCTTTGCTTCAACGCGTGTTGCAACAGAAGGGGAATTGAAAGTTTTACTTCCTTGTTGGCTAAGGAAGGGGGTCTGAAGGTGCGGGATGCGCACTACACAGCAGCACGAATCGCACGAGCTGCTCGCCTATACCCGCGTTTCGCTCGGATGAGCTAACTTCAGGGCCTAAGGTTTGCCGATTACTCGTCAAGTACTCCCACTTATCAGGGAGTAAGGAAAGCGGGTAGAGGATACAAAATAGAGGCTCGATGTGGGTCCAATCGCTCGGGATTGGTCTGCTCACTCAACTGGGGGCGATCAAGCACGAAATTTGTTGATCGGAGAACGCTGGGTGATAGATCTTGAATTGGCGAGATGGAGATGTGGGTTGCAGGTGGATCTGATTGAGATCCGTTCGAGATCGAGGTATTGCGCGAGGTGGTGTGTCTGGGTAATTACACCTTGAGCGCGGGGCTCATAACCTGTTGAACTGTGAAGGGAGAAGAGCAACCATAAGTTGATATTCATCAGTATCTATGAGAATAGTACAAACCTGCGAAGGGAGAAGAGCAACCAGAGAATAACTCGGTGCTTCCCATCGCAGCTATATAGCCATCGGAATTTGCCGGGAAGGTGCATTTAGAGTCACGTAGAGTCATTGGACTACTCCGGGAACGTTTGGAAAGGTACGGAAGGGTCGAGAAGATTCCAGAATTCAACACAAAACCGCTGAGCTCAATATGTGAGATGCGGGAAATTACTGCCGGAGAAATATCCGCAATTTCGCCAAAAAGACGACGGAAAAGCTCAGCATTTGTCGGAGGAATTGATAGATGCTGCGTCGGACTCTGCTGCGGCTGCTGCTGCAGTTGCATAGGTGAATGCAGCAGAGGTTGGGTTCGCGCATAAATCGGTACCCTGATGCTAAGGATATCCCGGTCCTCGGGATTGCTGATACCAGGAAGACTGTACTCCGTGATCCCATAAGATACAGCGGGATCCCGTTCCGATGCCACTCCCAATTCTACGGCATGTGCCAAAACGCACAATTTAATGTTGCATGCGGTGCTTGACGAGACAAGCATTATAAACTCATTGACAGCAGTCCCAGCAAGTGCCGCTGCGACTAATGAGATGTTCTCGAGTTTGAGTGAACGCCAACCTTCCGATCGCAGAAGAGGCGAATAATCAATGCGTTCCAGCCGGCCCGGGACGGAAAAGCTCGAAGGAATCCCAAAAAGTTTCAAAATTCGTAACGCTGTTGGTGGCTTGCACGCAGAAAGCGTCGGAACCACAGCGTTTGTAACACCTATCAGCTCGAGGTGTCTCAGGGATGGCAGTTTCTGCAACAGTTGGATCACCATCTGCTCAGGTATTACGCCGGGTGACGCAAGTCGGAGGGTGGCTGTCAGTTTCTCCAGCGAGCGCATCTGCATCATATCTGATGAAATAGTGCATGGTGGAAGATATAGAGTGCGAAGCACGGGAAAGCTCTGTGTCATATTGGCCGGCAAGACGATTTGACCGCTCCCATATATTGGGACACGTATGTCGAGATCTTCAAGGGCTGGCCATCCAGGAGCAAACGCAAGCATTTGGAACACTTGCTGAAGAGACGAGTGGCTTGGTAGAATACACCAGCGTTGTATGTGTGGGGCCAGCTGTGAGCGAAAGTCGTATGTGATCGAATGTCTATTGGGACCAATTATAGCTGGTGCTGCAAAAGGACCGTTGACCTGAGGGTGCATTGGCCCGGGTTCGTGAAGCGGAATAACGCTGCGCAACCGCAGTGGCGTGTTCTGATGATGTTTTGCGATCCACCTTAGATCAACGGATGTCCCGATGTCACCCTCAGACCAAATGGTTGGAGCTGTGAGGAGGAGCGATCTCCACGCGCGCGAAATAGAGCACATGGTGATGCGATCGGCTAGCGAGAGCATCGAGCAAATGCGGACCACCATTTCAGCTGGAAGAACGTTCACAATGGATCGCAGGGCCGAGTTGCATCGCTGCAAGTGATCAGCGAAGGCGGCATGCGCGGACTGCAAGGCGCGCGACGAGAACGCGACGATTACGTCGATCCTATGTGGCGTGCATGCAGCCACCTGTCAGCGATAGTCACTTTTTGCCGGAGAATATGTACTAACGGTGTGCCGACAGGTAGTTTTTGTTCGAGAAAGGCGCGTATCTGGCTATACAACGCTTGGGCCGGGTCGTTTGACGACATGAGAGGTCAACGTGTGATGTTGCCGCGCGTTGCCGTCGATCGGCCCCGTGCTTACATAACGCGGCCTCATTCCATATGGTAACGATCCTAATGCCACGCATAGCTTGCAGACGCAGCCATTCATGATGACCTTTTCGCGCGGATTGGATTTAGTACTCTCCACTAGGATTTCCTTGTTACTTGGACCAGCAAGCCCATGAACACAGACTACGCTATAACACCATTTCACGACTGCCTTTTTTCAGTACTATTTGCCAATCTGAATGCAGTTGAGACCAAGAGAGGCAAAGAAGGCTGCATCTTCGTCCGCGAAGAAGTACTCGAGAAACTTGGGGGACAGTCAGGTCAGTCTGGGCAATCAACTGCGAGAAAACGACTATCGATTTTTCGCGTTTCATTCACTCTCCAGCAATTCAGCTTTCACCCACATTTCCTCCATGCGGGCATGGTCACAGTCGCCTTGCCCTCTGAGATTCTAGACCGTGCCTTGTCCTTGTTCATATAGTTTTGAGCTGCCAGTCTGGTTCATTTAATGCTTCCGATCCTACTCTTGACGTTCGATGACCTACACTGTCCGACTGTATTCGTAATCCCCACTTTAGTCCCCGCAGCAACAATCCTCTCTTGCGGGCATTGCCGCCCTGCCTTCAGAGATTTTTGATCACGTCTTCAGCCAATTTTCGGACATGCAGACTTTGCGAAGCGCCATACTAGTGACCTCGGTCTGGAAGGCCGCGTACCACAGCCATTTGTCCTGCATCCACCGTGCCATTGCCGTAAACGCACTCGGACTGAGACACTGCTTGTTCCCGTGCTGCGCAAGGTCTGTGCCACCGCCACTGCAGAATTAAATAATCGGCCAGGGTCCTTTGTAGAAGCATTGCGTGGTATGGCGCCCACGGAACACACCATACTTTACGACCGGCCGGACATCTCATGCAAGGAGGTGTGCCTTATCATGAAACGTGCGGGCATCTTTAACAGGCTGGAGGCGGCCTTCAGCAGGAGGTGCGCCATGTTTTGTATAGCCTGCTGAGTTCGTGCTGCAGCCTGAACATCGCGAACCTGACCCGCAGCGAAAAGGACAGACTGTCAGGTGCGACCAGCCGGCTCACCCCTCGCGAGAACTTCTGGTTCCAGATTGCGCTCTCAAGTGCATGGACGCTGCACCACGTCTTCAAGTACCTCTACGACTACGAGAACCATGACGGGATCGCTGGTTCGCCTGGACCGTGACTCGTTCGTAGACTCCAAAGTATTCTACAACGAGCTGTCCGTCCAAGCATTTTGTGACCTCGGCTTCGTGCTGAATTGGGCTCCCCACTACGTGTCCAGCTTTCCAGGCGTGGATGTGCATGGCGCTTGGCTGCTGCTGGAGCTCGGCCCGTCCGCCTATGCGGACAGGTGCGATGCCTACAACCGTTTTGACTACCTCTACTCTAGTATGGAGGAGTTGCAATGGATGGTTGGTGGTGATTGGGACCCGTTCAGTTGGGCGAACAATCTTCATATGATATGTGACGAGCGGGGTGTCACAGTTGATGAGGAGACTGGCATACCTCTTGGTGTCCAGCCACTAATCCAGCCTGTTGGGCAGTGGGATGTTTGTACATCGAGATTTAAGCACTCTGAAACCTTGATGCTAACGCCTGATTTAGGTGAGGATGTATATAGCCGGTAGGGGTCGACCTTTGGAGTGAGCAAAGTGAGCTGTTGGCCCGTTGCCTCAATCGAACGCTATGCTTAGCTGACGCTCACAAGACCAACAATACCTCTCTTCTAGGCTACTAATATGAGGCACCCTTTTTTTGCGACACATCCTTCCGAGTGAACTGGCTTCGAACCAGCTGGAGTGCGTCCTACTCCGGCTTTACATTGGCCACCCCACGGAAGACTACACCGATATCACTTTGAAATGCACAGACATGGATCTGATGGCCCTCAACAGCTGTCCGTATCTCGGCCGGGGCCACGGAGAGCCAGATGTCCCGGAGACAGCCATTCCTGTAGTGTGGATAATGCGAGAGCTTTTTGATCTGCAGCACGATGTGGAGGAGCCGACACTGCTCACATTCATGGCCGATCCAAAACGATATGTGCGCCCCTTAGTCAACCCATTGCAGCAAGATTGGCTCTGCTATCCTTGTCTGCTTCAGATTGTTGTGGCGCATTTGTGGATCTGGTGGTACCAGGTGCACGGACGGCCCGTGCCGGATGACAATTGCAGGTATGCACACTGGCGGTGACGACTCAACAGAGGCCCAGGAATCTAATATAGCTGTCTTGGTTTTGTGTGTGCAGGTCCGAGTTTAACTGTGTCAGACAAGGCGCGTTGCGCTCGATTGCCCAAGCGGAAATGTACAATGTGTGTACTCTTTTGTATGTTTCTCCACACGATGCCTGACTCATGTTCATTGTAGCATCTCTGTCTTGAAGCATCAGAGACTTTGATCGCTGGTACCATTGCCATCGAACCACATGATGGAGAGAGTAAAACGGACATACAAGTGTTGATGATTGCAGTGGTAGGACAGCTAGTAGTATCACTGACAAACTCCGAAGTTCTTTGCAGGGCGGATGTGCGGACATTGATCATTACATTGGCATGTCAGCTTGTCTTGGTGTTCCTGGTTTTGAAACCAGCCATCAGCATATGGGCATACATCCACCCCATAACTTTCGTTTTGGACCCATAGGCTATCTGCCAAAAAAGCCGTGAGGTAGGCCTCCAGGGGTCCCAAATTTCAAAAACTTCTGAAGGTCTAAGGCCGCCTCACAGGAAGAAGCCTGAGGTTACCTCAGGCAAGCACAGGTGCACACATGAGGTGCTCCTGAGGTACTCTCATGAAGTGCACTGATGATTCCCTGCTTGCTTCAGAATCTATGACGTGACCTTGTGAGCCATGGTTATGTACAAGATCACCTCATGAGACCAATCAAACTCACATCGGTGTTTGAATACACCGGCATTTGGCGATTTTTCGCATCAAACCTCAGTAGATGATGTTGTTTCTGCAAAGGTATGATGTTCTGAATGAGAATACTGGTTTTTTGTGTGCTTGATTGAGCTAATCGCGATTATTCATTATACACCGTGGAATTGCTGAATTTGTGAAAAATCAGGGATTTGATCAGAGATGGCATTCAAGAATTTATATTGATGGAGAGTACGGTATCATATTATCTCTCCCAAATTATCAAGGGTTTGAGGCTATTCAACATAGTCTTAGTGTGACATCAAATATCAGGGTCCAATTTTGGTCAGAAACAGGTTTTACCTGAATAGCGGGACAACGAGACACTGAAATGAGATGAATAAGTGATCAAATCACAGTAGTACATCTCCCATTCTGTCTGAGAAAAAAGTCTTACACAGTAAGCTAATGATAAAATGTGTGGCTATAATTCAATAGAAGGTACTCTATTTTGATATTCCACTAGGAATTGATTCGATTTTCCAGCTCGGGGCTATCCAAAGGTGCTTATTTCGGCACTGAAATTACATTAAAAGCTTTTAATACATGAAAAAGCTGCAAATAATGTGCGCTTTGGGTTTAGCTCCATTCTGGTGCCCTGCAGCAGGTGATCATTGTTGAGCTGTCGGTGTGTTGGCTAACACCGGAGCGTGTCTGTCGGTGTGTTGGCTAACACCGGAGCGTGTGTTTCTGCGTTAAAGTAGTACTATTGAACCCCTGAAAATTTGGGAGAGATAATATGATACCGTACTCTCCATCAATATAAATTCTTGAATGCCATCTCTGATCAAATCCCTGATTTTTCACAAATTCAGCAATTCCACGGTGTATAATGAATAATCGTGATTAGCTCAATCAAGCACACACAAAAACCAGTATTCTCATTCAGAACATCATACCTTTGCAGAAACAACATCATCTACTGAGGTTTGATGCGAAAAATCGCCAAATGCCGGTGTATTCAAACACCGATGTGAGTTTGATTGGTCTCTTGAGGTGATCTTGTACATAATCATGGCTCACGAGGTCACCTCGTACATACCAAATTTCATGAGGTTGCCTCAAAGCTCTATGTGTGAATGGGTTGGTCTGGCCTGAGGCATCCTCATTTTTTAAATCAACAATTTGAAAGTTATATGAGGTAGCCTCCCGCATACATCCACTTTTTTTTTTTTTCAACTGTGTGCGGTGGCCTCAAGCATATTTACACCGCGTTTTTGCTGGTTGTGTGAGATAGCCTCACATCCAACCATGATGTTTCAAATTATCTCTGTGAGGCAGCCTCATATGTGAACAAAGCCCGCTGGCGAGCCGCTCATGAGGTCTTCTCACACATTCATTCCCTGAGGCTACCTCAGGATATGAATTAGCCGAGTGGCTACTTCACATGAGACTACCTCATAAACACTTCCTGAGTCTGCCTCACACAATCATCGGACAAATTTTCCCCAACAGATTTTCCAATAATCGTGTGATTAGCTGCAGCTCAACTCAATGCATTTATTACGCCCAACTATAGACCAAGAACAATACCATGTGGCTACTAAAGTCATACTAACATTTTTACAGGTTCCTCGGTGTGCTCGACCCGAGTTTTAAATGTATCTATTGCTCCTCCACTCCCCAGGGGCTGCGACACTTCAGCATTGATGGGCAGGAAAAGGTTTTTGGGTCCATGGGCCATAAGAGGTGAGGCTGCCTCATGTGCGAAATTTTTCGCGACCCAGGAGGCCTACCTCAAGGCTTTTTTCACAGATAGCCTATGGGGTCTGAAAACGAATGTTATCAAGTGCATACATCATCCTAGTGGTAGCGCAGCTAGCATACAGTGACGGTGTCACCAGTTAATTGATGTGAGCAGATGAAGTTGAGGTCTCGTACATGTGTAAGACTGTGAGAGAGGAATACCCCGATGGCATTGGTCCATCCAGGCGGGAATATCCAGGCGGGAATACCCTGACATTGGGAGCGGGAATACCACTGTTGCACTGGACCGATCGCTGCAATGCTATTTCTGACTAGAAAAACACTGGAAGAACTCGGCCGAATAATCTTAGAATATTTCTTGCCGGAAATACTCGCAAAATATGTGGCCCTATCGAACCCCTAGTATTTCATGCATGATAGGGTCTCGATTTATTAGGGCAAGTGGATGATGCAGTGGTTCCAGCTGTTATATTGCACTAAATTGATCATATATTTCTCGAATATTCCGGTCCAGAATATTCTGGCTGGCTCCTCGTGTACACTGCCCCTATTCGAGTCAAGATGTCTCCGCCACACGTAAAACTACACCGTACTTCCAATCCGCGGTGTTGTCCGCCGCTAGTTCATAGCAAGTCAGATCGAAGCCACAGCACCTGGCCTCAAGAAAGCGAACCACTTGTACTCCACTATGGACTTTACAGCATATCGGGAGAGTGCTAGGTGGAAGGACAGGTGGACATCGATCGCCACGGCAGTTACGGCTCTTGTTTTAGGAGATTTCGTGATTCTTGTGCTCCTCAACATCTTTAAAGACTACTTCCAACGTGCCTAGCATGCTTCGAATAGGTGCAGCTAGCTGAATTCGTGCATATCAGGAATCAACACAGTTGCTGCGAGTTACTGTGGACAGATGGATGTAGCGCAGCAGCCGTGGATTGAGGATCCGAACCACGTCGAGATGGGTCACGGATGTCCCAAAATGTGAAGCTCTTTAAGTGGGGTTCTCGGGAAGGTGGGGACTCGCTTGTTACAATATTCAGGCTTCAATGGAGCCCGGTGGCCTGTCGCCGGTTGATAAGCGTAGTGCCCCCCATCTTGGCCAAGGGGACTGACGAGCTAACCAAACATTACATACCTTAGCTTGATAACGCAGCCCATCAACTACTCAATCTGGGCTGCGCTTGACCTGAGACAGGATTTCTCCCGTATATTAAAAGAATCTGTGGTGCAGTGTTGTACTGCTTGGACTGCGGTAACCGATGTTACGCATTTCAGCAAACACCGGAGAAGGCCCGGCTCTGTCACAGCAACGCGTGCCCAGTCCAAAATAGCAGATAAACTGTCCCCATCAGACTCCGCACAGCGGTTCAATCTGCGCTTCTCGCTTTCTCTTTCACCTTCGAGCGCCGCAATGTCTACCTCGCGGCGGTTGATTCCTTGTCTCACTTCCGCGCTCTTCATTATCACTTTCGTCAGCGTGACAGTTATTTGGTACGACGGCGCTGGCCTCGCAGGTTCCTTGGGATGGCGACATGGGGATCCGATGCTCGCGTCTGCAGACACATCCCAATCGTGGCACCAACTCCTTGACAGCGTGCGTGCTGGCGATCAGCCGCTACTTGCGACCTCTAGACGAGCGTCACGATTAGGCGTATTTGAAGACATATTCGTTCTATCTCTAAAACGGCGCTACGACCGGAGGGAACGCATGGAGACTCTACGCAGCGCGTTGGGACTCAATTGGACGTACGCCTTCGCAACCGAGGCTGCCGACCCGAAGGTCTCATTGATCCTCGACCACATTCGCGCCGTGCGCGCCAACTATACCCAAAAGGATTTCTTTTGGCCACCGCCACCGCCACCGCCGGGTCCTGACTTGCTGATGTCACTTGCCGGCGCAGAGCTGTGGGTCATCGACCCGTCTGATCCTCATGCCTCGTCAGCTACCCCACCGAGCGACCAAGAATATCTACCGGAGATCTTCCTCGGAGACTTCACGCCCTTTGGCAAGGGTGCTCTGATGACCCGGCCTCGCATAGCCACCTATCTCTCCCACATGAATTTGGTGCGACGGATTGCAGACGCACCGGACGCGAACTACTCCGCCCTAATCTTGGAGGACGACGTAGACGCCGACTGGAACATTCAACGCACAGTTCGGCGAGTTTGGGACGCGCACCACGCGTTACCCGAAGACTGGGACATGGTGTATCTTGGCCACTGTCCGCCCATCGGGCACGACGCCGATGCTCGGAACAGTGAAGCCCACTTCCCGCATGTGCCGGGCGCACCGGAGCTGCGGCCGTCCCGAGGGCCGTGGTGTACGCATGCCTACGCGCTTTCGCGGAACGGCGCCCGGCGGCTTCTCACACACATGCGGTTCGTACTAGCACCCCCATCTCAGAGCTTCAACTCATTCTCGGCCCTTTGTATTCTTTTTTCAGGTACGAGCTATTCGCGTTCAGCCGGCCCGTCGACAACGCATACGTTCATCTTATCATGAACAATCGAGTCAAATCGTTCACGTTTCTCCCGCCCGTCGTGGTGCAGGTGCGGGACGGCGTAAGCGATATATGGGGTACGGATATGACTGGAAAAGTATCGAAGGACGATCTCGTGGATAGTACGCTGGAACGGATTGCCCTGGCGAGATTACAACAACAGCCTGCCCAGTCGCGAATCGAAACGGATGTGAAGCGACATACGGACCATCCGACATGAACTCAATCATTACCGGTAGATTGAAGTGTACTAGTATGACATAGGGCGTGTATGATAGTGCGTAATGCTAGTTGTATGGGGCATCAAAGAGTCCTGTCGTAGATGCAAGGTCATGTTCATACTATCGTACATCAAGTCCAATACACGCGCGGGGAACCCCTCCCTCGGGGTGTTGTAGGGTTTCGCTGCCTCACGGGTATCGCAACTTCATTCCACGAAAGCAAGTGTCACATGCCCGTGTGAGATGCGCTTTGAGGCATGTGTGTTTGATACGCAAAATCTTGCGGAAAGATGGCCTCGTTTACGCCCATGTCCATGCCCATGCCCATGCCCGCATCCATCCCATGGTCTGAGTAAAACGCGGGCGTCTGCGCCGCTCTTGGCCCCTGCGGCCATCCAAAATTCTGCACTCCCAATCCCCCCATGAATAGACCACTGGACATAAGGTATTGTACCCCGGGTTGAAGCTGATTCATGTTGAATGTTGCGGAGGCATCGCTCATCGTAACCCCGGGCACGCAGCCGTGGGCGCTGCTGCCGAGCTGCGTAAATGAGCCTGCATATACCGAAGGCTTCGGATGTACAGGTGGAGCCATGAAGTTGGTTGTCGGCGGTCCTTGGGGTAAGTACGCCGCGAAAGGAGCAGAGGCAGAGTCGCCAGGCAGTGAAGAAAGCTTCCCAGAGGAATTATGGTCGAAAAGGCGATGCAAATGCAGCGGAAGGGGCAGCTCCTCCATCTCGGGCAGGGAGGAAGGAGGTAGCGGGAGGCCGGAGGTGAGCGTAGAGATTAGTCTTCTGGAATCAGCAGTCAAGTCAACGTCGAGACTACAAAGCGAGAAATTTGAGACCGCGAGCTTACATAGGTCCACCTGCCCACCTCCACGTCATCTGCACGCGCTTGAGCGTATCCACGCAGACGCGTACGGCCCGCAGTGTTTCCGTGACCTGCGGATTGGAGAGGCTCTCCTGCCCTTTGAACAAACCCACGAGTAGGACTAAGGCGCTGTTGAAGGCACCGGGAACCTGCACAGGCATAAAACGCGCTGTACTCCCGCGCTGCAACTGTCTCTCCATTATATGAGCGCAGGCGTGCGCGGCCGCTGTGCATATTTTGAGCAAAGCAGGAAAACTGGTGGAAGACCCCGGTTTGACGGATGGCGAAACCCGCTCCGAAGAGCTTTGTGGGCTCTGGCGCATGAATGGATTGTGCACAATGATCTGAATTCCGTGGTACATCGAATGAAGGATGGCCGACCGGTCGAGCCATCGAGGGTCCATACCGTCCGGGGCCCATTTTACTGCAATCTCGTGAGTATGCACACGGCTAGTTTAGTAATAGTTACGAACAGTAATCTGGCAGGGATGCTACCCAATCGTTCAGCAGACCCTCGAGCTTGACGATTACCTGTTGTTCCCACTCAGGACCAATAAAGCCTTACGGTGGCGTCAATCTAACATAATGGAAACTTAGTGCAAGAGTACCACGAACCCATGAGAAGCCTCGAGCGATTGATCGAATACTTGAAAAAAGTTATGCGATGACTGCAGTGACTCGTGCCCCGGACTCACGACAGTACGCAGAGCAGTTCCAAGCACGAGACTCAAGCGAATCTGGAAGACGAGAAAGCCAGCAGCACATGGTTGGCCTTCGAGTTTCCCACGCTTGAGCGGGTACTTGTCCGCCAAGTTATCGATATCCCAGCTCTCATCATCGAATTGCAACGGGAAGGTGATGTCGAATCTGCGATAGTGTTATCTTACTGCATCAAGGGACCCCGCGGATGACTCTACTCACGCTTCATCAGGTGCTGCTGACGGCCGGCCGAGTGCTGAGCTCATGAAACGGTCTAAGATGATCATGGTCCTAAGGGCGGAGGTCAGTACGAGGGTAAATCATAGGAAAAGAAGCGAACTCACCAGAATGTTCGCTTCCAAAGTTCATCGATGAGGTTAGGATGTTCGCTGTAGGCGTTCTGGCGATGTGCACCAGCTTGGAAAGCAAGTCGCAATCCAATTCCAAAAAGCATCCACGTCGTGGACGGTTGTCCTAAATTTGCGGCACCGGTGAATATTGCACCAAACTAGAGAGTTGCATAAGTAGAGGCCGGTTTATATAGAGGCACGTACCAGGAAAATCTGAACGTCAACTAGGCGAGGGGTGGACGAGGTTCGAACGCGAAAGAACGGCTCGACTTGATCCAGGTACTCCCATCCGACCGATGATGGCCCTCCGGTCGTCTGTGAAGTGGAGGCCAGCAAATTGGAACCAATTGCGCAGAGCAGTAGGACGACGGCGATGAAATGAGGATCCCGCATTGTGTCCGCATTGCGCAGTTGTCGTTCAAAGACAGGACGATGAAGAATGGGCATGTATGTGTTCATCTGGTCAAAATATGCATTCAGATATGCGGTCATCTCGTTCGGTGGAGGTAGACGAGGTTTAAAGTCTAGTAGCACGGCTTGCTCGGCGCGATACTCGTACTGAAGAGATGTTGGTGAATGAAAAAGTTACACAGACAGCGCCCACCTGTGGTGTACGCCAGAACACTGGTCTTCGAAAGATAGTGGCTGCGTCGAGGCCATCGGTGTTGTCATCCGTGGGTGATGGCGTGTTCACAGACGATTCGTTTAGAGATCCAGTGGGTCGAGCCGCGTCTAAGAACTCTTTTTCGACGTTCCATATTGGAGGATCAGAGAGATGGGTCACCAGGGTGACCTCCTCGCCGCTTGATGTCTGATAGGAACCATCTACGTTCGGCGAGCGAGTTTTCATCGTCAATGCCCCAAGTTCCTGCATAAGATCTACATGTGGAGCGTGCTATGGAGAGGTTGATAGATGCAAAGATGGAAAGAGATATTCACCTTTCGCAACAATCCCTCGACGACTTGTACGCGCTCTTCCAGCATTCGCACATACCTGTCAGGCGCAGTGAGCGCATTCACATGAATACATCGTAAGAAATGACTTTTTGGAAGGTCCAGATGATCTCTTTACCGCATCTGTGTAGATGCACTCCGTAACTGCGGAGACGCACTGCGTGCAAATACCCGTTCGATCGTCTGGGTCGCCTTAGTCCGGTCAGCGCCATTGTCGTGCTCTAGCTAGACACAAACGTACAACGAACTGTAGAGAAAGTTGGTTGCGCATTTAAGCTGTGTATCAGGGTACTCGATTTGTAGTCTCGTACTCTTTCGTCTGCGACAGGCATCGCAGGAGCGATGTGCGTCGCGCTTCTTTACAGCTGCTGTTGCCTTTGAGGGCCGTTTCTTCGGCACCGCATCAGATGCAGTATCAGATGGGCCTGCAGGTAGTAGCTGGCGCAGGGACCGACTCATCGGCGCGTCGTCGCAAGAGCCAAGAAGCGTGACACGTGCGGCTCGGCCGCCGGATATCTAACGCGTTCGGGCGCCGCGGTACATACCTGCCGTCACCGGAGGTCATCATTCTGTCCCACGCTCAGCAACGCGGTTATATGCGGCATAATTCTTTCTCGCCTTGAGGCCATGGGCTTGTACCGCCAGCAGAAGAGACTCAGCCAGCTTTCTCTTGCCCACATCATAGAGCTATATTTCTGGGAACTAATCTAGCAAAACGCCACCTGCATCATGCCATCCGCAGGAATGCCATTGTACAGCGGGATGCCATTCTTGGTTGTTTTTGCCAGATGTTCCCAGAGCTAGTATTCTCTCTAGAACGAATGTGGGAACGTACAGGTTGTACTTTTAATTATGCTGCTGTGTGTAGTAAGCGGTGGCCGATTAACCTATGTCACTACTCTTCATCCCTCCGGCCAGAGACCAATGTCTCAATCAAACAACATGTCACACTGCGTGCAACGGTGAATATAGATTGAGTGATGCTACTCGTATGCTATCTTATACTGGATCCTGCCGATGCCCTGAGCGTCGCTGAACGTTTCGACGGATCACCTTGAGCCACGCCGCCAATACACCTCGCATATACCCATCGCATGGCCACAACACAATTTTGACCACCCACCGAGCCTGTCTGCGATGCAGGATAATATAGTCCACAATTGCTAGACAGCTGATTGGAAGGATTATCGCAAACGTCCATATATCAAGGCCAAACAGCCAGCCCCATAGCCCTCCGAAGAAAAGAAACAGGGAATAATGCAGCAGTGCGGCAAGATGCCAGGTAAATCTAAACAAATGCGCCGGTGATGAGCCCGCGGACTCGTGGGCCACCATCTTTCTAGTCTTTGTCGGAAGCTGAACCAGTAGCTCGAGGTCTACGCTCTCACCGAGCTCGAGCTGCTCCAGTCGACGTCGAATGATAGTCGCGGATAGCGCGACCCACAGTGAGAGGATAAGGCTCTCCACCCAGAGACAGTTGATCACTCGCGCAGTGATCGGCGGTGTAAACTTGCGCGAAACGTCGAGTGCAGGGTCATCCAGTACCGTAGAATACCGCGACAATAAGGAGTCTTCCCATTTGATTCCATAGCAATCAATGCCAGCTGGGTTTGAACCAACGCAAGCTGTGTAGAGATCTTGGAATAGTTTGGCAGGAGTAGCTGCGACCTGATAGGGCAGAATGAGACGTGATATATTCATAATTGATAGGAAGCTGACGTAAGATTGGAGTATGAATGCGCTGTCGATAGCTGAGAAGAGACCTGCCTACGCAAACGCACCATGGTCAGCGTACACTCGCTCAAAGCAGCAAATCATTTTACTCACAAAGACGAGCAGGCTATCCAAAGTTCTTTTCCAGCTCTCAATACGCTCTCCCACTGCTGGAGAGAGATAGTATGCCGGAGTTGGGGGTTCAGTAACCTCTCGCCCGTTCGTGACTTGAGTCGGTATGCAGGAGCTGACAGAGCTGAGTTCTGTGTTGGAGACAAATATAAGGATATGACCTGCAGCCAGAGGACTGGTGTACTACCAATGCGCTGACTCCCCACCTGGAGATCGTCTTTTGGTGAACATAGTGCGAGCGATGCGGAGACCGACTGGAGGGGTTTGCCAGTGTGTACGTGCTCATCGACATATTTGCCGGCTGGGAAAGACATCAGGACGAGAGCAGTGGTGGAATGGGCAAAGAAGACTAAAAAGATGTTGCCTATTTGAACCCTGAACCGCCGGGGAAATCGCCAGTCGGTTGCCATCAGCGTCACATCGCTGCCTACGCAAACAGCTCACAAGGCAACGCTAACTCCCTGATCGCGTTCTTGCTCCTACGTCCGCAATCGATAAAGAGGAAGATAGTGCTTCTGGCTCAATCGCCGATGGACCTGAAACGTCGACTATCCTACGACGCGGGAGTCGCATCGAACGAACATGGCGGAACTTTCACTCACACTAAGTTTGTCACATGGGGGGAGTAAATGCGATCAATCGAAACCGTGTGCTTCATCCGGAATATTATCAACATTGGGAAGTGGCAGGGTGAGCAGAAGAAATAACACGACGGACAATTCCTAATGATCGACCATGGCGCAATCGAGAACAAAGGCGGTTTTGAGTTGTCCAGTGCAGATTTTATGAGCAGTACAGTCGCTAGCGATATGAAATGATAGGTTCGCGCTGGCTTCTGAGCCGTGGGCATATCCCAGTCTCTAATCAACTCATTGAGCTCCACCCTTGCAATGTATGTCAAGCGACGAGCAGGGTCTTCTCTATGAGCAAGGCAGTAGTGTCCACCGTGCTTCCATAGTACGGCGGCTTATGAACATAACGTCTCGTCAAGTCCAACCGCGTCGCTCGTAGAATGGGCCGTTGATCTGCTCGGTCGTGGTCGCGGCGAGATGGACCTGGACGCTGTGGACAGGTTAAAAGGGTGAAGAAGACGGACACGTCCACGACCAGTACAGTGAGCAGGTCAGCAATTCTTGGCTATATATCGCAGACGAATGACGTACCACCCAACTCTCCTTGCTTGTTCCCGAGCTTCAGCTTCCATGACACCTAGGAGGTATCCTCCCAGTCCGCGTCCGTGCATGTCAACATCCACAGCGAGAGTCTTAAGAAGGAGGATAAGCTGTGACTTCTGGTGCAGTTCAGCGGCTGGATGCGAGCGTAAGGATTCTAAGCAAAATTGCATATTGCAGTCACTCACGATCGAGCCAAACGTCCCAGCTGTTATCAGGGCTGGGCATTGTCTCGAGGTTCCAGGGAGGGGGTTTGTACGGCGCGATTTGCACCGTGCCGAGCATCCGCAGAGGCGCGAGCGACGCAAGGGACGGAAAAGGATCGTTCAGTTGACCTTCGAAGAGCGCCCAGATGACAGCATCGGTATGAAAGCTTTTTATCATTTCGCCCACGTTGGGGAATCGCTCAAGCCGGAATCCAAAGTATGGCGGGGCATGGGTTGACATGAACGACGCGTTCATCATCTTCAAGAGGGTTTCCGCAAGTGGTACGTCACGTGCGAGATCTGCAGGTGAAAGCTTCACGAGACTGGTAGATTTGCCGTCTACAGATGGGCCAGGTGCTGTGCGCGACGCGTTTGTGAGGCTTGCGCTCGACGGCACGACCAAAGGCGTGCCGGTCGCTGGGCCAGGTGTCGGCGCTTCCAAGCCATCCATATAGTTCGGTTTGAGCGATAGCCGGGCGCGCGAGGCAAGGGCGGCGTATCACGAGGGAACGAGCGCACTGCGTGAAGATAACCTGTTCCGGTCCCAGCCATCAGCTTCTCGAATCAATTTCGGATCGAGGCCGCGTGCTGTCACCTTCAGCTTCCTGTTGGCCAAGGAGAAGGTGTAGAATGAGCGTTGATCCCATTTCATCTGGACGTCGAGAGGATGGGAGTAGCATGCCTCCCGGATCCAGCCGGCAATTGTACTCCTACATTACAACTTCTTCAGCAGAAGGAGTCTTAGGAGAAAACTACTTCGAGCTTTGAGTCATAGCGCTGACATAGGCTGACAGGCTTCTACCGTGATCAACTCAAGCGCTGAGTGCAACAACTATGCGCGGACTCCATCCGAACATCATCGGCGATAGAACAGTATATCTTTAAAACACGGAGCTGGTGGTGGCGCATTAGGCCCTTGCTCGGCCATCCCAGAATTTGACCTTCATGTAGCTCGAATATTCACTGCACTCGGATATGCCGCAATTTCTACATCACAGACATCTTAGCGATAAGTGTGGTGGTGGTTTGCTTCCTAGTCTCATGCCAATAGCGCTCTTCCCAGCAATTCACCCGATAGAGATTGAGTGGATTCTCAGGGCGCTTAGTGCGAGCATTTCTCTTCAGTAGGCCGTTTTACTAGTAGTAATGTAACTTGATTTCAACCTGATGCTGATAGTCACACATGGTGCCAAGCTTTTTTGGTGCCATGATAGTTGTAACTAGATATCATAAATAATAGTTTTCGCTGCCTTCCATGCGCGATGTTGTAATTTGCAACCCTGCTGATGGTGTTTATACTCGCGTTAGTCTTCGTGGCTACTTCATCTACCGTCTCCTGTCACCATGATGATCTTGCGATACGCAGAAAAGCCTTTGTACAACAAAGTAATTTATATCCAACCAACATTCTGAAAGGCATTTGAAATCAAGCCTTGGTCACTTCTTCCTTCTTCTTCTTGTCCTCCTTGGTGGGAGGTGTGTACGGCGCAATCTTCTCAACATAGGACGGCTCTCCAAAAATTGCCTTCAGCTTCTGCTGGTTTATCACAGTCTCAGCAGTAGCGTTGAAGACTCGGCCACTTTGCTCGAGCGGCGGTGTCAATGTAGCTGCGAAAAAAGCCAAAAAGGGCGGCAGTGAGGACGAGGTCGGCCACTGTCAGGCGCTCCGTTGCGAGGAAGGTATGTGACGTGAGATGGAGGTTGAGGTACTCTAGTGCACGGTCTACGCTTGCTTAAGTGTAGCCTCAAGCTTTTTGCTGTATGGGATTTCGTGCAGATAATAAAGCTCCGCCCACCGGGAGCCACGCGGCACAAGTTCGGTGTACACAAAGTTTTGCCATTGGTCGACAGCTGCCTCCTCCTCGGGAGTCTTGCCGAGTAGTTGATTGTTTCCCGCTTTAAGGGCCACTGTTGACTGAGCGTAAGCTTATTTATATGTGTCTCAATTCGAGACGAGCACTCGCCGTATCGCGCGATGGCAATACCCTCGGTGATGGTACCACCACTCGCGAGCTCGAGGGCTGGCACCTTGCCGTATGGAAACTTGGCAAGAAACTCGGGCGTCTTGTTTGTCTCGAAGTGCTCGTAGTGCGATGGTGAAGTGAACTCGGTACCCGTAAGCACGCCGACCGCACGAATCTACGCGCGATCAGCATTGTTGGCAACCTATTCTTAGCATCGCGATGCTCACCACTTTTCCAGGTGTTTGATTGTTGCTGGATATATACAGCGTACCAATTGGGGGCATCGTGAGGATGAGGAGCGATGCGGCAGAGGCCGGTACAAAACATGACTCATATCGTCGTGCTGCATACAATGTGGCGTCATTCGTCATAAAAGCTGTAGCTTGCTCGAGCTCATATGAGTTCTTTTCAATCAACAGCCGCAAATAGTAAGCTTGAGTTTGCCTTGAATTTTCAAGGAATTGAGTCGAGTACTGTAGGTCCGATGAGCTTGACCTTTGTTATCAATGATTTCATAGGGCACACAGCCGGCAAAGACCGTCAGCAAATGTTGGAAAACTCCTCGGCAATCTCACTCCTCCGAGTCCTCGTTTCTTGCATGCAGCGTTCGCCACAACTGGTGATGTAGCTTTGTCACCGTCCCGCGGCTCTTCTTCGAAACCCGATAAAAAATACTCACAAGAGTCCATGCAAGCTGCACCACAGAAGACACATTTTCGTATTATGTATAGTAAGTAGTAGTCGACTAGGGTGGGGTATGCTTGCTATTCGGCGCGGGAAGTTCGGATAGACTCAGTCTTGAGATCGCATTCGTCTCAATAAACGATACAAAAAGCCACATATCCGATGAATAAGTACGACCAGACCGCCCAAAAGCGCAACAATAACTATTACAAATACGCCAAACACGTCCATGGCACGACTTACTACCCTTAGCCGTACGAGCAATGGCACTTGCTGATCGGGAAACAAGTACTTTGGGATGTAGATCGCGCCTAGAATGAGTGGCGACATACCCAGAAGTACCATTAGAAATACCCCGATTATCTTGAGCAAGAGGTACGTCCACCGGATTATTATTCGACTCGGCAGGCCCGGGCTGAGTTGCGCCCACAGGGCAATTGCGCGGCGCCTCAGACGCAGAGCACGAGCGCTGTAGGCACTTTCGTACCGCGATAGGTGCTGCGAGGCCCATCGATCGACGAGGGTCAGGACGCCTGCGCCTACAAGGCCTACAAGGCCCGTTCCGACTGCCGCAGGCTTGGTGCACCACTCATCAGGGCCAGTGTACGTTCCGCAGACCAGTCCGAACCCGCTCAACGCCAGAAAAGCGATGGATAAGATGTTGCCCAGTCGTGTCATTCGGAGTGGGCGCCGGAGAGGACGAGGTTGATGTGAAAATAGATGTGCTCTGGGTGGTGGGAGAAAAGCAGGGCGCGCGCTGTCAGGTCATAGGGTCCACCCCTGGTCCTATTCAACGTTCCTCTATTTGTGCGGAGCAACGGCGGATCCAGCATCGCATGCGGCTATTACTATCAGGGTGTGATTGTCAGATGCGGAGTATCCCATTTACATTGGACAGTGAGGTTTGGCCAGCCAACACCCGGTCAATTGCTGTCACCATTTTGGAAACTCATCGGGTGGAGCTAACTCCTAAACTGGTGAATGCACACAGTTCTTATAGATGCGATGAGGCGACATCCGCCCAAGCCGATCTCCTTTCACCAGTTTTGAACAGAAGCAAAGGCTGATCACGCAAAGGAGAATCACTGCCTCGGGTGCGAGAACAAAACGACGGTTCAGGAATACCGACTTTGTTGGCTGAAAAGGCGCTACCGCGCGTTGTGCCCCGTGCGCGAGAAGAGCGGCGACAAGGACCCGATGCAAGGCAGGCACACACACAACGGGCCCATACGATTTTCGTCTCTCAGGATAGGTTTTTGCTGCCCTGTCCACCGAATGAGGAGCGTGACGACGCCCGCCCCAACCAAAACCCACGAGCCCCCATGTCGAGGGCCGCAGGCCCGTGGCCGTGTAGTTGCCACAGGCGAGCCCGGAGCCATTAATGGCCAGTAAGACCACGAAGAGGACGGTATTCAGAAATTTTTCCGCAACAAGATGAGGACGTTTGTGAATGCTGGATTGTGGGAAAAGGTAGGGAAGGGCAGGCGATGTTAGTTCCCAGACGTACTAAGCTATCTCCTTCATCCCATCTTGCCTCCCGCCACCGTCGCCTCCGGCACCCGGTACTCCAGAAGACAGCTAATCTACCGAACAGGGAACAGGTGGTACTGCACTGGCTCGATGGGATAGATTCCTATTTTGTAGGCTCAAGCCAAAATCCGCCGCTGAGGACGAGGGCGAGAAGGGCAACAACGAGCAAAACGTTCCCAACAAATTATTTTATTTCATTTTATTCTTTTCAAAACGGCGTGAACGAGCAAAGGGAGAATGAATGAATGAATGAATGAATAAAGGGGACGATGAAGACAGATGCTAGGTCGCAGCACGGAGGCCCCGACATCGTGACGTTTTCCCATTTGCATTGTATGCGCACAGTATACATACATACACTGAGGTGTGTCGTTGCCATTGTTCTCAATAAGGGGTATTACCAGTATTACCAGTATTACGAGCACCCGAGCCACCGGAGCCCAAGCGATCTACCTCTATCTCAACCCAAACTCGACTTGTGTGTGTGCTTTCTCTCAAAAACTCTCTCTCGTGCATTTTTTCATCCAGTTTGCAGGGGCACTACTACAGAATGAACAGCAACAAGGCGGGAGGGGTGAGGGAGGCAGTCATCGACAAGCGGAGACGCAGACGCGACACAAACACACAAAGTGGGGGGCAGAGAAAAGAAGAAAGAAAGGTTGTTTTATCAAAAAAAGGGGGGGAAGGTGCGAGTGTATGATATCGGGGACAATGGAGGCGCGGGGGCAGACGGGCAAGGCACGGCAGGGCAAGGCAAGGCAAGGCAGACGAGCGGGGTGCTGGGGTGAGGAAATACATACTGTACAGAGAAGAGTCGCGAGTTCGTTTTTTGTGATCATCGGAAGAGGCAGGGCATGAGGAGGAGGAGAAGGAGGAGGGTTATATGAGGCTATTGAAGATGGGCACCGGGGCCACATGAGGGCAAGGACAGATGGGAGCAGAAAGGAAATAAACACCAATGACGAAGAAGATATGAGTGAGGCAGGGTTGCGGAGGAGGTGGAGGTGGATGTGGATGTGATGGAGATGTAGAGGATGACGGAGGGGGAGGTAGGGAGGGCAGAGGCACGACAAAGCGACCTGGAAGAGTGGGTGGGTGGGTGTGTGCGAGCGGGACCTAAAACGCCGGCCCCGACATGTCCAAGCAGGGGCTCGCCGTCGCCGCCTTCATCGCGGGACGGAGGGGAAGAATTTCGTTCCGAGAGTTGTACAGTTAAGGGGTTGCGTGTTGAAGGCGAATGAAGAGTCGACGGCGGGAATAAAAAGCGCACACACCGGCCAGCCAGACATAAAAGGAGAAGAAGAAAAGGTATTGGTACACACACACACGGCGAGCAGGGGAAGACGTGAAAGCAGGCTACGCGGGGGGAAGGGGAAGGGGGGGCTCTAGAGGATGCCCGAATCCCGCAACGCGTTCTGCAAGATCGTCTCCTTGACGGCGGCAAACACGAGCCTCACGTTCGACGTATCGGTCGCCTGTGTCAAGCTGCAACGTAGAAAGTGTATGTCAGCCTGGGTCCAGGTAGAAGAAAAGGAAGGAGGCGAGAAGGAAGGGAAGGGAAGGACGGGAAAGACTCACTGAGGGTAGATGCTCAGTTTCGCCCGGTTGCTCTGTACGAACTTCCACAGGATGTACTTGGCGGCTTTGTTGATATCGGACCCGCCGCTGTATTCGGGGAAATACTTGGTGAGCGGTACCTGGGTTTGCGGAAAACGCGGGTCAGCCGGCGGTTGTCTTTTAGAAGAAACAACAGCCTCGACCGTCTGGACCTCGGCTATCGCCTCGGTCGGGGTCAAAACGCACCTTGGGCAGCTTTGCCTTGAACACGTCGATCTTGTTCAAAAACAAGATGATCGAGGTCCTGAGGAACCATCGAGAATTGATGACGCTCTCGAACAGGATCAGGCTCTCGTTCATCCGGTTCTGCGAGCCTTCCTCGAGGAGCACCTGTGCGTGCGTGTGCGTTAGCGCTGGTTTGTCCCCCCCCCCCCCACTCGGACACTCGTGCACACTCACCTGATCATACTCGCTCAACGCCGTACAAAAAATAATACTCGTGACGCTCTCGAAACAATGGATCCACTTTTTCCTCTCGCTCCTCTGCCCGCCGACGTCAAACATGTGGATGCTCAATTGGCCCATGTTGAACCGCGTCTCGAAGATGCCCGTCGTCTTTTGTCGGACGCGTAGGACGTCGGTCACGTCCGGCGTGTAGTCGGGTCGGCCGATGCGTTGGACTTCGGAGAAGAAGCTGCGAGGTGTTTAGCGATCGACATGGATGGGAAGAGGGTGAGGTTGGGCTGTCTGTCATGCATGGGGTAAACCGAGAGGGGCGTGGTGGGTGGGTGGAGCCGTCAGGACTCCCGACGGAAACGTCACCAATAGCAGAGCGCAATACACAGTCCGCATTCTGCGGACAAGAGAGGTGTGGGAGAGGGTGGGATCTGCAAACAGGGCGCGACAACGCTAGGCTAGGAATCGGGATATTGGGCGGAGCCGAACGATTCAGAAGTAGGCGAGCAGGCGAGAGCGGTGGCGACAGGTTTCGCAAAGGCGCGCAATTGAAGACTTACTAGGGTGCAGAATCCATGAGGTAGAATTCAGAGGTATGATCCATGACGGTCGGGATGACCGGGTCCTACACGCGCGCGATCAACAAACATGTAATACAACACAACCAGTGGAATTACCTTCCAAAGCGCATCAATGGCGAGACACACGTCTTCGTTAATGATAAACTTGGGATCCGGGTCGAGTTTGTAACCGGCGATGAGTTCGGCGTTGGCGCGGTTGGCGGGGTCTTGGGCCTCGACGCCGATCTTGCGCATGGCGGTGATGATGGCGTTGGCGCTGTCGAGCAGGTTTCGGTATACCGTCGGTCGGAACTGCGAGCGTGGGAGGGTTTAGTATTTGCGATGAGCGATGGGATGATGACGCGGGGGGACAAAGGGCGGCCGGATATGGCAAGCGCGGGCGCGGGGCACGAGCGGCGCGGCTCGTGTTGAGCTCGGGCTTCCTGGCTATGACAGCTTCGCTTCGCTTCGCCTCGCCTCGCCTCGCCTCATCCACGGCCGCCGCGTCAGCCGAGGACAACTAACGCCGCTCGCTCGCATGACAGTCACAGTCACAGTCAGAAGGGAAGAACTCACGGCCTCGAGCTCTGAAAGAGTGTAACCGTTCTGATGTATAATCTTCATCTGCTTGACGATGGTGGTCTTGCCGCTCTCTCCAGAACCGAGCAATAAGATCTTGCATTCCTTGCGGAACTTGCGCGAGTCCTCCTCGATCTGTCGGTCGATCTCTTCCGACCGTTGTTTCGATGCCAAGTCTGTCGATGATGCGCATGCGCCCATCTTTCGTCCTAGTTTGTGTGTGCGGTGTGGAAGGGTGCGGGTGTGGTGGTGGTAGTAAGGGTGACGACGAGGCGGGGCTTAGGGCGTAGGGCTGACGAGTGTGAGCCTGAACGTGAGCCGACGGACCGGGTCGATCAATTGTCTAGCGATGGAGCGTAGACGGCGTGAATGCTTGTAATGTCAGAGACGTGCGCGCAAAGACGCTGGTGGAGACTGGAAGTGCTCTTGGGGGGGGTGTCGCTGTGCTGTATGTGCGAGTCCGTGCGCAGGCTGCACAGACGTATATGCAAGATGGCGCGACGAGACGACGACGACGACGAGCGAGCGAGCAATCGAGGAAGCAAGCGCGGCGCGACGAAAGGCAAGCGAAGCGGACGGACGGATGTGTGAGCAAAGAGGCCAAGGTCCGGCTGTGTCCTCTCCCTCATACACTCGTCCGGCCAGCGCGCGTGGCTGTGCAAACCCCTCCCGGCAATCTGCTTCGGGGGTCCGCCCCTGCTTCCACCAAACAGCCCGTCTTCCGCGCTCATTGTTCCATCCTTCCATCTGCCTGTCTGTCTGTCTGTCGTATACGCCCTCCCGTCTACCACCCAGCTCAGACGCCCCCCTCCCTTCACCGACCACGATCGAGCCCGAGCTCAAAGCTCACCATCGTCCGGAGCCAAATTTTAGCCGTGCAATATAACCGCATTCGGGTCGGGGCGTAGAGGTGGCGCGCATTTAATCCCACTTTTAGCGAGTCAATTTCACGATTTAGTTATAGAATTCTTTCAGACCCAAAGACCTTTGGCTTCGCGCGAGAGATGGGATATTCCGCCGTACGTCCACCGTTTCGTCTGCCTCGCTTCGGCCGTGTTACAATTTATTTCCGACTCTCAAGCCGCCCACGATGCCGATCCCTGATTTTCGCGCGCCACACACACACACACGCCTCTCACACTTAATGCCAACGCAGTCGCCGGATCCGGCGGTTAAACGTCAAATTCGAATGTACAGCATGCTTCCACCCCCTGCCGCCAGCCCCGCACTCTCACCACCACCACCCACTGCCAGTTGCTCAAGCATCGCATTCAGACGAAAAATAATAATAAAAAAGCCGGTCGTCACTCGTACGGTAACGAGGAGACCGTTGTTCATGGAAACGCTAAACAAAGCAAAAAGGAAAGAAAAAAAAAGTACAACCAGGGTGGTGTTGTTGTTGTTGTTCTCCCCTCATCACGACTTTGCCCTTGTTGTTTCTCGCTTTTTTTTGATTGCAATGTATATCCGTCGTTGTCGTTGCGCGTACTTGAAACCTTTGAAACGGTGATCGTGATCGTGATGAGTCGGGTGACGAGGGAGGGGAGAGCGTTCAGTGGGTGTGGTATGGTGTGGTGATGTATCTCGACCAGTCGCCCGGTGTCGTCACCAACCTGTTTCGCGCGTCTCTCTCTGTCCATGTTTCGGCTGGTCCGGGGGCTGGCGAAAAGTGGCTTATCAGAAACATGCAATCCTCTACCCCCCGTCATCCCCTCGTCCCGCAAATCTGTAGTCACATTGCTCACAGCTAATGGTTCACCGGTTCATACGGCCTCGGCCAAACAAACGGATTCTACATTTTTTTGATCCGAATTTTCCTTCCCCCCCCGCTTTCCCTCGCTTTCCCCTTCGCAGGTGTCATTCATTTTAGTCGAATTGAACCAACCCGTCGTTCCTGTGCGCATTTTCGTAACGACATGTCCTGTGCTGCGTGTTCTTTTTTTTTTTTTTAAGGCTTAAATCGCTGCACTGACTGTGTTCGGACGTGATTCGCATTTCTCGCATTTGTCGGGAGGGATCAAGCTTTTGCGGCGCAGCAGCACACTTGCACCCCCGTCCATCGTCACCATTCATGCACGCACGCACACCATGTCCGCGAGCGACTTCAGATGCAGATCAATCGTTCCACCAACAGCAGATGAAACTTGCAAAGATCGGGTAATGAAACAATTCGTAGTAGTACGACGGGGGTCGCTACGACTTTTCTCTTCCGAGGCACGCGCCGTTTCAATCTTGAACCATAGAGTATACGTGCCTACTTCTGAGTGCGGCCTCCATTTTGCCCATGTCCACTTCAAACTTGATCAGCGGTGGCCATGAACCAATTATCATCAATTTCTGATCCCGACTTCTCTCTTCGTGGGCGCGACGTTGCGCGGTGACCGTTGAAGCGTGTTTCCTAAGCATGAAGCCATCTAGAACACAAGACGAGAACCTTTGCATTATTTTGCCATTGAAATTTCCAGCCGAAATTATGGTTCCTCACTTGTCGAGTCTGTTGGATTCGACCGTGGTCCGTCCAGCCCCGCTCCATTACAACCGACCACAGCGAATCTTCCTGCACCCACCGCCCCGACGGGACCATCACGGTGTTAAGTTTTTTTTTAATAAAATAAAAACTCATCTTCGATCCGATTGCTCAAGCTCTTTTTGATGAATTGGCGGTGCAAATACTGTGTCGCCCATCCCAAACCAAGTGCAATGCGTCTCTCGTTCAGGAAGAGACGTGCAACGGTGCCGCAAGTCCACGTTGGGATCACGCCCGCGGCGGGGAGGGGGGGGCAGTTCCGCCACTCTCGCGCTGTTAAAGGCAAATGAGCCGGATCTGAACTGTAAGGCGACCCTCTTGGTCAATAACAATGGATATTGCATGTGTTGCTATTACCATCCGGCGATGTGGATATAGGGGCAATCGCCATTCCCTACGTATGACTTTTCTAATTCAAAGTGCATTAATAAATGCGAAAAGAAAAGAAAAAAAGAAATTGGTTCATCTACATTATTGTGTACATACTGTAGTTCAGCCAACGTTAACCGTGGTTTTAGAACTCATCTCATCAGCCCGGATTCCAGCTACATCTGGATGGTTTTGAGCAGCAATGGCTCATCCTGTCAGTCTATCCGCCTCTGACATATCCTGTTGGTGCATAGGCAGTGCCCCCTTCCTCTTTCCTACTCCTGAACCAAACCGCCGACGTACCGACCAGACTCCGTCTGTCACCTTTTTGATGAATCTCCGACAATGATGCCGATGCAGCCAGGTATAGTCCAGAATCGCGAGACTGCTGACCGGAAGGATTACCCCAAACGTACAAAGGTCCAAGTCGAAGAGCCAGCTGTAGAGTCCGCCGAAAAACAGGAATAGCGAGCAGTGAAGCACTAACGCGAGATTCCAGCTGAACTTGAGCAAACGCGCTTGGGCTCCTGAGGAATCCGGGGAGTCGCCCGCCTGCTGATTTCTGCACCCGATGTGCAGGTGGTACATTTCAGAGTCGACGAGCTCCCCGTTCTCATACTTCTCCAAACGTCGCCGAATGATAATCGCCGAGAGTGCTACCCAGAGTGAGAGGACGAGACTGGCGAGCCAAAGGCAGTTGATTACGCGCGCTGAGATCGGCGGCGTGAATTTTCTCGAGACGTCGAGCGCGGGGTCGTCCAGGACAGAGTAAAAGCGCGAAAGTGAGATATTTCTCCCTTCCGAGTCGAGAGCAATAAGGGAAAGTTGGGTTTGGATGAGAGTAAGCTTTGTGCTAATTGCGGAGTAATCTGGGCGTAACAGGCCCGATCTTGTCGCGCCGACATAGGTTGTATGAGACTCGGTTGCAGTTTATGAAGGGAGTGATAACCTACGCTTGGATAATGAATGCGCTATCCACGGCAGAGAATAGTCCCGCCTGTTAGGGCATGTCATCCATTAGGACGGTATTTTGAATGAATGACTATATTTTCCCACTTACAAAGACCAGCATGCTATCGAAGTTTCGCTTCCAGCTCTGAACGAGTTTGCTGGCATCCGGTGAGAGCGTCGGTAGCTTGATCCGAGGGTCAGTACCGCTGGTATTGGCCGTGACACGCGGCAACACGGGGATGCCGTGTATGCTGGTCGCTGCATCGGGAAGTGCGACGGCGTCAGGTCAGACATCCTGAGTCAACCCTTGCGGTAATAAGGAAATGTACCCAGAAGCTCATCTTCCGCATTAACGTTGACTTTCGACGAGGGTGCCGCAAGCGAGACGTGGACCTGCTGGTCGAGCGTATCGCCGGCGTGTACGCGCTCGTTATCCCTTTGGTGTGTCTGAAAAGCCATCAAGAAACGGAAGAAGGGGAGGGGAAGCGGGTTGTGGAAGAATTTCTGAGGGCAAGACCACATTAGCTGTGCTCTTCTTGTAGTTGGGGAGTCTGGCTGTTGAATTAGCGAAACAATCTGTGTCGTGTACTCTCTTCTCTGCCCGATTCTGGTCGCTACCTCGTGGTAACGTGCATGCTTGACTTCTGCTTTCCGTATGCAGTAGCAGCAGCATTAATATTCCTTTACGGCTATACTTTACTTAATCTCTGATTTGCTTTATCGTTAGTGCCTCGCCGTTTCCTGATGTCCTACCGCACGACTGTCCCTGCACGCCTCAAGGTAGCAGACGTACTCTTCCTAAGACTTTAATTCAAAATGCGCGCCGATATCAGTGCTCCTGATCTTGTTTGACGATGCACACACTCCTGATTCGGGATATACCTCGCGCTGCAGATAATCCTAGATACCCCCAAAGCCCTCTCCGCCGTCGTATCCTTGGATAACCAGTCAGCAATCTCCCGTGCTCGCTGCCCGGCTCCCAGACCCGGCCAGACCATCACGAGGGCCATAGAGTCCTGTTTCCGCGAGATCCGAGAGCTTCGCCCAGGCTTCGACCTTGTTCTGCGTTGGGTCCCGGGCCACGAAGGGATCGCAGGCAATGAGCTTGCGGACCTCCATGCAAAGGCAGCGGCGGCAGGCTCACGCTCCCCGCTAGCCGCAGTGGACGGTTCGGCCCTCCCCAAGAGCATCGCCGCTATGCGTGCGGAGTACCGGCGCAGGCTAGGTGTCGAGTGGAAACGCCGATGGGCGGCCTCAGAGCGCGGGAGGCGTTACGCGCGATTTGACAGCACTCCCCCCTCTGCACGCGTCGCACGCATGTATCGCAACCTAAAGCGAGCCGAGGCGGCAATACTGACCCAACTGAGAACGGGCCACGTCGCGCCAAACCACTACCTTTGCAGGATCCAGGCCGTCGACTCCCCCCTCTGTACTGCGTGCGGCGAACCCGAAACCGTGGACCACTACCTCCTCCGTTGCCGTCGTTTCCTTGCCCAGAGGCATTCCGCCCGTGGAAAGTTGAAGGGACAGGTACTGTCGACTCGGTCCCTTCTCGGAAAACCCGCAAACCTCCCGATTCTGACCAAGTACATCAGGGACACAAACAGATTTGCCATTCGCAGTCACAACCCGTCCCATTCCCAACCATCATCACAGTCCTAATACCGCCATTTCGCCCTTCAGACCAAAATTTTGCTTCCTCACTGCACCCCTGCTCTCGTCATTCCATTATCGTGCTCATATGAGTCCTCCCCGATTCGCCCACACTGCTCGCGGGCATCCAAGACTTCACCCCACTGATTCTCGACCCATCACTTTCCCAATCAACCCTCATTCTCTCAACCCTTCATGACCGACCCCGTCTGGTTCATTCTTTTCGGCCCGTCGCTCCAGTGGCTACATAGGTACTAATGTACTTACAAAGTCACGATAAAAATGGATCTCTCTCTCTCTCTCTCTCTCTCTCCTGATTGCAATCGGGCATAAATCAGGTTCCATTGTCCCTGAAGACATGGTAGATTTCTGCATCCAGCGAGCTAGTGAAATAGAGAGTGCTCAATCATGGTTGCTTGGTATTATGGCTGCATGAAATTGCTGATGCTCAGGCTGAACCTTGCGATAAACGTGGTGCCCGGGTGCTTTGCTCGCTGCTGTATTAGTCTTCCATGGATGATCTGACGCCCGCCATATTCTGTCCTCCTGCGATCAGTGATCGCACTCCCGTGCATCTGGTGCCTCTTTCGTCGCAGTTCGGCGGGTGAACATTTCGACCCTTCCACAGACCCTCCTTATAACTTTGACCCACCACCCCAAGAACGGCGCCCTTCTGCTGATAGCAGATTTCATACTGAAGGAAATTAAACCGGTGGCTTGCCTAGCAGTTGTTGATTCACATGCTTTAGTCCATCGCTATGAACTATCGCTTGACGCGTGCTCCCGTCTCAGATTTTCGCCGATATAATGTCATGGCCAGTGAGTTCTGGTGTCACCTTTTCACACCTGAATCGGCTTGCTCCTGAGCCGACGAAATGACAACTTCGAATCAAACCAAAACATTCATTGAGACCGGACATACCGATCGCGGATGAGGGGAAACCACCTAAAGCAGCTTGAGGTACATTCGGACCTCAAATAGCGGTGAAAGGGTTAGAAATGCATGCGGTGTGCGGGACGAGTGGAGAACGAGCTTGTCAAGCTGCTTTCGACTGGCTTCCATGGCCATTCAAGTCAACATGACCGCATGATACGATCACCTCAAGCTCATTGCTTCCAAAACATCCCCCGAAATTAGCTTCCCTCGCCATTTTCCGCGAATTGCTTTGGAGCCTGTGCGAGAAAATAATCTGTGCGAGAAAATAAATACTGGCCAAAATATAGCATTGCCACGTTTCGATCGTGGGACCTCGGGGTTATGAGCCCCGCGCGCTAACCCCTGCGCCACAATGCTTGGACAAATGAAAGGGAAATAAAGGTATAATGACTCGTTCGGTGCGGTCGAGCGAGACGAGTCATGCGCGGAAATAGCCGAACTGCGCCTATCGGGCTTTGACCTTGCATGGCGAAGCTTCTGTACACCGAGCAACTTATTGAAAAGGGCTTTAAGAGTTGAAAAAGGTCTTTTAGATCTCTTGAGCCTGAGTTGTGAGTATCCGCCATTGGCTTAACAGGTATCTCAGCCGCGAAACCCCACACTGAAGCAGGAGCGCTTCATATACCCTGCATATCATGATGTGTAGAGTAGACGTAACTTAAAGGGTCGCGCCTTTTTGGGTGCGGACTAGCGCTTCGTGTTTGAGAATCTATGGAGACGCTCGCGGTACAACGAGAGTTGCCAGGTCGGGCAGAAATCAAGTAGCCGGTTATGGCCAATGACACAGAGCAGAACCATGTGGTTGCTATGACCCTCCTGTACTTAAGAATCCTGCAGATTTCTATCTCGGTTGGAAACGCGTGATCTTGACCATTGCTTCGGTGATCGAGTTTCCACTTCCAACGGCCCTACATCTCTTCGAGCAATTGTATCGCGACGATGATCTGTTTCAGCGGTGTGATACACGATGAAGTCTGTTAGTTCATTTCAGCACCATATATCACCATTCGAATCTGAGCTATTTCATCAACAAACGTTCTAGATGCTGTTCGAGGTAGGGGTCAAGAACGTCGCAGTCTGCCCAACGCCGTACCTATAACCACAAATCTCCCAACACAATCGTTTTCATGGGATGGCTGCATCAGTCCATGGTCCGTCTTGTGAACCACGCTGCCAATACTCAGGCCCTGGGATACAGTAATCTGACCTTTGGCGGCACGCCGAGCCTCCTCTTCCGCTGTCAATGCGAGTCGTACCGGAAGCGCCCAAATGTGGATCCTTGATCGGTAGCAGATCGTAATCTAACACTCTTCGATCTCCTTCCGGTCCGCATCCTCCCTCCTTCCCCAACGCTCCGCGTCGATTTCCTTGAAGATGGCTCCCATCGGCACACTATACATTGCGAACAACAATCAGGTTCCGGGCAAGGTGGTGAGTGCGGCGATCGTGCTAAAATTTGATGGTGGGCGGAAGTCACGGTGCTCATCGTGTACAGATTCGTGCGGTCGCCGCGATCACGGGCAGCGAAGTTACCATCGCATCCGACTACGTACACTTTGAAACCAACAAGAAGCCCGAGTTTCTTGCCAAGTTTGCCTACGGCAAGGTCCCCGCTCTTGAGCTGACCAGCGGTCAAACGATCACCGAGGGCATCGCTATCGCTCGTTATCGTTTGTGGACAATCCTATTGCTCACGCAACCAGCTAACTAACCTTAAAATTGCCAGTTGCCTACAAGGCCGACAAAAGCAGCTGCTAGGAACGACGGTCGACGAGGAGGCACTCGTTGACCAGTGGCAAAACTTTACATACACCGAGCTTCAGCCTCGTGTCCTTGGTTTGAGCGCGCTTTACTCGCACGCAACTCCGTACAACAAACAGATCGAAATATCGACGAAGGACACTACCAACCGCGCGCTGGAGTACTTGAACAGCCACCTCGCTTCGCATACCTTCGTCGCGACCGAGCGTCTGACCGTCGCCGACCTCGCACTCGCGTCTATCCTGTACGGCTACTTCAGGATCTACATCGATGCCGCCGCACGCACCAAGTGGCCCAACATCCAGCGCTACTTCGAGACAGTGATCAACCAGCCGAAACTCAAGGAGGTTTTTGGCGAGCCCGAGTACGCTGAAAAGGCTGCGACGTATACCGCTCCCACGAAGGAGGAAAAGAAAGCCAAGGCATGATGTGTCTGGCTTGACGTGAACTTGTATGTTCTCTCGCAACATGTTGACTGCGTGCTGTTGTACTCCAAGTACCTGGCATCTTTCAATCATACTCATGAAAGCTAATATAGCAGAATCAAGTCGTGTTTGCGGTCATAAGCATTGGATAGAAAACGGTGTCTGTGGTTGATTTCGCGTCTGTCACCTGCTTGCGTTCAATCACTATAACCCGGCGTTCTGTGCTCCTTGAGCACTCGCCACGGAAACGTGAGCAGTCTTCTCAAACACAACATTCAAAATAAGAGAGTAGGCTACTTCTACGATACCTCAGAAGCATGGTAATATCTATGCCAGAGAGGGAACGGCGTCGGCTGGCTCCGTCTACCCAGCTGCTTGTACTCTTCCCATAACGTCGTTACGATGCGAAACTCCTCTCGCACCCTCTCGTCCCGCGAGCGGGTGACGGCAAGTGACTGCGCGTGATCTGTGGTTGCCTCGAAAAGTTGATGGCCGGAACCTGAACCGTAACATTGGACCAACGCCGTGCTTGTTCTACCGCCTAGAGCCCTGTGTGTGCGCGCACTTAAGTCTACTCTCTCGCATGCTGCATGTGGTTGGACTGGCATTTTTGACAGAAGTCTCGGTTCCCAAAAGGCCTTTGGTTATGTGTTCGAGTGCACGCCGGTCAACCCCAACACTGTCAATCCTGCGAGGGTGCCGCTCGCAGCTCTTATGAACTACACCTCTCGCAGAGGAGAATACCCCCATACCCGGACTTCGCCTTTTTCATTGTGAACTCCGGGCAATCGGTGTCACGCAACTTCCCCGAATCTCAAGTGCCATCATGGCGGTCATACGCAAGAGCAGAAGACGTCGGAATTTTGCCTCCTAGTGAGTACTCCTATTAGCTCGGTCGTGTTGCATGACCCATTCAACTTGGCGCTTTGTCGCGTCTTACTTCTGCATCCTCACCTTTGCATCGTTTTACTTTTGACCGTCTTTATACCCTGCCATTATACGTGTCACCCGGTCTCGCCAGGCTCATGTCCGGCTCCGCTGCCCCTATTCCTGACCTCTCGTATCTGGCTCTGTCCCTGATCTGACTTATTCTTCTTTCGGATCTTCGCTATGCTTGCATTGCTCATTTTCCCTACTTTCTAAGCCTCGGGTGGGTGGTCATGACAAGTCGTAAATCGCGTTTGGCCGTCGCACGAGCGACGTTGCGACAGCAACATCATCTTGAGCTTCGTGAGGCTCTCACATCCGCCTGTCTCAGCTATTCGTGATTCGTGATCCTTTTTGTTGCCTCAGACCTATCTATTCTCGCCATCCCGCCCTTTCACCCGCATGTGCAAACCCACCCGTCTCATATTTAAATCGCAGCGCTAACATGCACTACCTACAGGCTGCATTTCAGAAGCCCTGCATGCCAGACCATGCCGAGCGTATAGATGCGTCTCAGGCCGCGTTTTGGAGCATTAAAGGCGCGAAGGCGAGGAAAAGAAATGCAGCAGGCCGACGCTCACGCGGGTATTCCTGGTGGAGGTATCGTGCAAGTGAGCGAACGGGATCAGTGAAACACCATCAATTCAAGCTATTTCCTGTGGAAGCTGGTAGTTCCGCTTATTGAGCGAAATCGGCGCGTTCAACACCATGCTGCCAAAGGCACGAGCTTTAGGGAGAACTCGCCTGCAATCCTTGCCTCGTTGGAATGCTAACGCTTCCACTTTAAGTTTCCCCGAGTACGACGGCCGATCGGACACCGAAAATGAAGAGAGAGAGAGGAATAGAGGGCTGCGGCCAGGACGGATATAGGAGCAAAAGGCATCATAGCTAGGTTTTGACCGCCGTGCCTCATAGTGAGGAGCCCATTACATACGACCACACTAGCACGGCAGGAGCGCGATTTCGGCGAAGCTCGCAGGTCACAAGTAAGGTATGCCGCCTTGTGTGAAGCAAAGAGCCATCGGGGGATTTGCTATACCCGCTTGTGTTCTCGTACCCTAGGAGTCACATGAAGGGCAAGATCCGCTCTGATGCCGTGTTGAAAAAATCAAGGGTCGAATGGGACCCTGGCTTGACAGCGCCAGTCCTGCTTTCTCCCACCAAGATCGCACGCATTTCGCATTGTCGTCGTCCTCTCCCGCACACACTCCAAATGACACGATTGGGAAACTTCATGTCCGTCGCCTTTCTGGCGCTGGGTGGGTTTGGTCTGGTCTGCGGAACGTACACGGACTCCGACGGGTGGTGCACCAAGTCTGCAGCAGTAGGAACGGGCCTTGTGGGCCTTGTCGGTGCGGGTATTGTGACACTACTGGAGCGATGGGCGCCGCAACACTCGGAAAGCTTTGGAAGCGACTACATCGCGCTTGCTCTACGCCAGTGGCGCCGTGCAAGCGCTGCTTGGACAGAGCACACCGCATGGACGGAGCGCGCCGCATACCTTACAAGCCAACATGCACTATCATGGGGGCACAAGGCACTCAATTGCGTGTCGGCTATTTTCGGGGCACTCATCTTTTTGCTGATGATACTCGTCATAAGTATCATCTTCTTCGCGCCTTTTATATGTGCTTTCGTGTATCCCGGGCCGGAGTCGCAGTTGATTAGAGATATTATCATAGAGACGCCGTTTCCAGTCAGTATAGTAGCCGCAATAGCGATTTGGTCAATGTGGCTGACGGTTTTGGCGCTGTTTTGCGCGGTATTAATCGGCATAGTCATACCGCTCAATGGGATCCGTCTCTTCGTGCTCCGGCTGATTCGGTCTAGGTCAGCTACACCTACTCTTCCCATGTAAATACAGTAGCAACTTGAGACATATCAGGTGTAGCCATTCGCTCTGGCCTTTCCGCTGCGTGTCGTGCGCGAAAACTCTAACTCACAACTACCGCCACATGTATCGGGATTACAGCAATCTACTCTATCCCACTTTCTGATTAGTTTCCAACGCATAAACTGACTATTATATTAATCTAATCGGCTTGGGAGCTCATCTGAGCCAGTCCGTCTGACGCTTGTCGGGTTCGCATGTCTTTCTATCTCATCGCTAAGCACTTGTAAGACAGCCCTTGATAGCATCCCTGCGCCTCGGTCAATGGAATCCATTCAGAGGGTGTAACCTGGCAGCAGTTAGACCATATACAGTACGATATGTACCAACTACCAAGCACTCCGCGCACTTTCAGCTAAAGGTGATGCAGGACCGCTTCATCACGCTGGGGACGAATGCGGAGCGTGGCGGTCCGCCGATCATGACTCACTTGCTCGGTGCCGCATCCGTACAAATGGAGCAACTTGTAACATCCACGTTGATAGAGCGCAGCCTGAACCGCCACTCGATTAGCATGTCACTGACTCTACCTCATTCAGCTCCTGGGCCATTGGTTGACGAGCACCGTACTGAGCTTGTGAGGCTCTCCCGCGCGCATCTCGTCGCCGACGCATCCCTCGCCCAAAACCTTTCGATCTGCTCAACAATGCATTCCGATCGACGCATGTTCCCCCTTTCTTTGGTATCACGATGGAGCGATATCCGACTGTGGAAGATATGATGAAGAGCATTCGGCCCAATGCGGTGATCTGGATCCTCCTCCAAGGCGAGCAGTCCGTTGACACATTCGGTACAAGGCGACTGCTAGGCACGGTCCAAGTTGTACCATACGAGCATCCAACTGGGGACGCAGATACAATGAATGGCCCGGACAGCAGCTGGGACGTCCTAATTACTCGTAAGCAGACAGGAGTTGGTCGATCAATCCCTCATACTGACAGACGCAATATAATTGCAGCTAGCAAGTCACAGAGCGAATCAGAGCTTCCGCTAGTGCTAAAGTCTCTTGCCGTTGATTCAAATCTGCATGGACGTGGACTGGGTGGATACATGCTCGGGGTCAGTGAGGATGGGGCGATAGAGCTCGCACGGAACGTGGGATGGTCCGTCCCGTCTTCACTACTGAATCCCCGAACTAAAGTCCTTGACTGCTCTCATGTGCTTTCCCCTAATCAACGCAGCACACACGCTCATTTGGCGGCTACAACGACGAATGAGGTTAACGGCGCGTTCTACTCTCGTCGTGGATGGGATGTGAACACTCGCTTCATACACCAGCCGCCGTATTACGGGAGTACAGTCGCGATAACGGCTGTCCAAGTTGAAAAGATACTTTTAGCGGACAAGTAAAATTGAGAATAAAGTAGGTGAAGAGGAGAACATCGCATCTCCGCGGAACAAGAACGGTCGTCAACTCTATGTAGAGGCAACTGAGCTAGCGTTATTCCCATGTTCACATGTTCCTGTGCGTCCGAAGCTCAGATACGCCAACGCTGCTGTTGTATAGACAAGTCAAACACTTTGCCCAGAGCAATGTCCTACAACAATGGGGTGTTGATACACCGATGAGAGTCGGAAGAGAATGTATGTACAATGGTTCTCTCGTGATGTCTCGCCCAGTGCAGCGATATTGAACGAGAAGCAACTGGTCTGGCAAAAAAAGATTGAGTGACAAGAGAGTCCATGATCCGAAATGTCCGAGGGTTTAGACCGAGAATGCCCACGAAGAACGCGAGAACGCTGGCGTCGGCAGCCCAATGAGTCGCTTGGGAGGGAAGCAGAGTTTAACGCCGAACCTGCAAGATCGTTCGGCGGAGTATCACCTTTACCTGAGCTGGCAGAGGAGCTTCCACCGGAATTAGAAGGTGGACGACTGTGTTCCCTGCTGCCAGTCGCGGAGCCTGACACGGATGCTGGACCAGAGCGTTTGGAGCTGCTCCTATGGCGTCGCACACGTGGCTTCACCTTCGACCGAGAGCTTCTACTCTTCCCCGACCCATTTGACCGCTGCGTGCCACGGGTGCCTTGCGACCGTGCGTCAATTTCGCTCGCGCCGCCAGGGATGCTGAACGAATAAGCGACCGAGCTGACCGATGCTCGTCTTGTTGGTGCAAAGCTCTCCTCTGACGGCGCAGTGCTCAGTGCGCCGCTGTACCGCTTTCGCGGGGCGAAGCTTTCGTCTGAGATGCTCGATATTCTTGTGTGTGCACGTGCGCGTGAAGGAACCGGCAAAGGCGCAGGCGTCGCAGGTGCAGTCCACCCGCCGGCGATGCTAAACGAGTACGATGGCGACGGTGGTACTTGCAGTCCTGCGCCGGTCTGCGAGTGGCCGTCCAAAGTCATCCCACCACCAACACTGAACGAATACGCGTTTGATAAAGGACGAAGGTACCGGTTGTCCTTGCCCTCGGGTGGGTCCTCGTCACTTGCGAACGGACTGCGCGTCGTAGAAATCATAGATGGTCGCGCTGCTGCAGAAACACTATCGTCCGTTGAGCGA